>JACCGJ010004971.1:7651-19136 GCA_013407085.1 Atriophallophorus winterbourni | reverse complement strand
CACACCAACGTAGTAGTGACAAACAAAGTTACATGTCATCATGAAACAGGCCACTGTAGCAGTATTCGTTTGTATGTGATTCTGATCGCGAACTAGAATGAATCCTGCGGATCTTAGCAATGAAATTACTGTCGAAGGTATTCTGAAAAAGCTCAAACAAATCAAGTGAAACACAAATCATGCATTGATTTATTGACAAACAAATCGTATTATCATCGAGGAACATCACTCCGGTGTGATAGATGGCTGAAAAGAAACGAAAACCAAAACAATGGTGTAACTGTTTAAATTTCTTACCCATTTTTTCGTTTGCTTTCCTATATGTTAGCAGATAACCACTCTTGATGAGCCATTCGTAAACTCCATACTTTGAGTATGTGAACCTCGCTCAATATAGCAAAAACAGATTGGATTTTTAAAACCTAAAGAATTCAATAATAGCCTGCACTTGCAGGGTGATTGAAAAACTCTAAAGATATCTAATTAACTCGCATAAGCGCATGTTATTGTTTTGTCCCGGTTGAACTTTCGTGTTTGGGGTAACGGCAAGTTGACTGTAAAGACGAAAATGATGGTATACATCGCGTGCGTACTAAATGCTTTACTTCACTGCTGTGAGACCTGGACCATCTACGCAAAGACACGAACGGAAAGCTGAGGCTTTCCATCTACAAAGCATCCGTCGTATCCGACGTATCGTGGATGACAATTGACGAATGCTGAAGCGCTTTGAAAAGCTGGTTCTACAGAACATGTGTCTCCTACTACAACAGCGCCGCCCCCGCCCTGCGGTGGTTTGGCCATGTCTGTCTACAGAATGGAAAATGGTCGTATTCCAAAAGATCTACTCTATGGTGTATTGGAATCAGTAAACGAACCATTGGGCAGATCGCAAAAAAGATATTTAAAAGCTCTTGGCATTGACCCCGCGAGTTGGGAAGAACTTGTTCTTGACTGCTCACATAGAACCCATTGTGTTAAGCGTTGTCTGCAAGATGGGGAGGAACAGATACAGCTCTTAACAGCTGATCGCAGATTATATCCGCAGCATACAACTGACGCCGATCGACCGAGTTCTGCCTGTTGTGCAAGCGCTGGGGAGAGATTGTTCCTCCCAAATCGGACTGTTTATTCATTCGGAAAGCTGTGGAACATGGAAACAATTATGCGTTTGTGATGTACATCTATGATCGACATTGACCGACAGACCAAATCAACTCCCACTGTCAAATTCTCACCTTACTGCAGCATTTATAACGTCTTCCACCGTCAAGTCAAGGTCACATGCTCAGTAATAGCTGCGTGGGCAACCCATGCTTTGCAAATCCAGGGTCAAGTCATGGCAAAACAGGAATGCATTGTCAACGTTATGTTTCTTGCATTAATCTGAAGAACGAACCCAGAGATGGATTCCAATAGAAATATCGATCAATCACTTGGAAACCTCACTGTTTTCCTATAAACTTAACGTGGTGTCCAAGCGAAGTTAACCACATACCGCATACTGCTTCACAAATGGAAGTATCTGTAAATTCAGATATCATGGCAGATCGAGCCGACTGTCATTCAAGCAACTCTTAGATGAACTGGAATGCAACCGTGCTGATACCAAATGTCCAATAATCATCCATTTTTCTGAATCCCATCTAACGGCTTAGCTATAGTATGCTGTATCAGAAATAAACCCAAAGGGTATGCAATCATTTATTTATTAGCATTTCTCTACATATGTTGGTGTTGGCTGCCTTCGATTGATGTGGACCATGGATGTACATCACAAGCACATGATGGTTTCATTCTCCACAGCTTTTAAAATGACTAAACAGTCCGATTCGGGTTTGACATTCTCTCCCGTAGCGCTCACATCGACAGACAGTACTCAGTCGATCGGCGTCAGCTGCACGAAGGCAACCCAGAGCTGTATCTGGTATTTCCCAGCTTGGACATGAGTCTTACCACGGTGCCTCCAAGCTGAGCGGTCAAGAGCAAATTCTCCTCAACTAGTAGAGTCCATGCCATTTCTCCACATTACTTATCAGAAATTATGACCAATCGAACGGGTGTTTCTTGGGTTCGTTCAACACAAAGCATTATAGGTTGTAGCATTTCATCCACTCGGTAGGTTGCTCGGCTTTCGCGGTTGTTTTCCCAACTATTGTTGGTTCAACTACAGGTTGGTTGTGGCAAACTTATCCAACAGTTGCCTACAAGTTCAAAACTTGTGTACCATGTCTCTGCTGTTTCGAGGCACTCGTATATTGAGCACAATGTCCCGACATGTTGAGCACAAAGAGCACGAAACCGGACGTACGGTGTGTGCTTGTGTGTGATGGAAAGACATGCCACACCACCACCTTTTGTGGTCGATCGTTACGTAATAGTATTGTGTTAGGGATCGACATTTTGCTGTCAGTCATACAAGATTGAAACTAGGTTTCAGTCACAGCGACGAGGTCTGGAGAGTATCGTTTGCACCGCTCGTTTAGTTCAGCCAATTTATTGAACAAACTTTTGGCATTCGTATAGAGACACTTTAGTGAGCTTTTAGAATGCAACAATGAGTCAGTAACAGTATTTATTGACCTGACGTAGTCGACGTCGAACCTTTCTAGTTTTATACAACAAGCTGAGATATTTTAACTGGCAACTTTGTATCGGATGATTTTGCAATGAAAGGCTTCAATTTGACCTCAGCGCCAGCTTTGGGTTTGCACAATCTAACGTTTTCAGGCAATCTGTTTCTTTGCAGTTTTAGTTCGGTTCGGACAGCATCTGCCATGCTACTTGACAAAAATGTAACCTTGTGTGGATTTGAGCCTTTTCCTTGATAGTTTGGCGAATAAGGTTTTCTGTATGTAATTCAAAGTTTTAATGGTCCAAAACGCGAATAATTTACAGAAACCATAGATTAAAAATATAAAAACAACACAAATGTTTCATCAATATGGAAAATCAGTTTTTTATGCAGGTGTTGTCAAGTTCGGCCTTGAACATGTTTAGGCTCGAGGCACAAATGATATGTGGGGGCAGAGAAGTCCATATGAAATAAACACAGCAAAAAATAAGCTTCGAGAATATGATATAGAGTGTGGAATAATTAACTTGTAGCCATGCGATCTCCTACCACGTGCTTCTTGTCGATGAAACAGGTGTTTAATTGGGTGATCCACTGAGTTGAACAGCAGGATAAACAGGTTTAGAGTTGAAATCTTCTCGTCGCATGGCCTGTTATATAGTCCGGTAACCAATTTTGTAGCGCGGTGGTATACGCGTTGCAGCAAGGTCATGTTCTTATTTAACCATGGGAATCATACTTTAACAGCATATTCCATTGTTGGCCTGACATAGGTGTTAATTATCCGTGAAAGTATCTGCTTTGTGAAACTACCGAAGACCCTTCTGAGCAGTGCTAAGCTTTGACAGGACTTTTTGGTAACCACAGAACACTGCCGTGAAGACTTCAAAATATTGCTAATCCACACACACACACAGGTCTTTCTCTTCCGTAACCCCTGAATGTTGCTGAGATACCACATCTCGGTTTGCACTGTCAGCAAGTGAAGAATATAAAGACTAGATTCACTGTGAGTTGAAACATTGACGCCAATGCTAAATAAGTTTCATGCGACGAACCTCGACGCTTAAATACAAAATCACTGGAATCCACATTTGTAGGCATTGGCACCACACACCCCATGTCTGCATTCATCAGGTTGGGACACTACGATCAGGATCCGCATGCCTCAAATTCAAGTTCGCAGACGTGTAAAGCCATCAGTGAATTGGGTTCTCGCATAGCTTGCTCACCTTTAATCGCTCCAGTCGACCACGTAGTGATAAACACGGTTATTAAACGTTTCCACCAAGTAACCAACTGCGCTGCACCAGGTGTTTTGCTCACGGAAATATCTACATCGACCGTTGGTCCCCAAGGCACTGCTGTTTCGAATGGACATTCAATGTTTCGCGCGAAACCGCACATTTCGCAGTTCACACTTGTTTTCTCTTTGCTTGTGTACACACACACAAACACACACGCGCGAAAAGGGCATTGAAATACCCTTCGGAATTAACGAACGAACGAACACAAACAAGCAACCCACCACACGAAATGTCCGGCAAATATCAGAATAAACAATCTCTGATTACAGTAGCTACCATTGACCATGTGCAACCCTGAGGTTGTTTGCCAAGGTGGATATGTGAAATTGTAAAAGAAAACTAGGTTAAATGGTTTGTCGCATCCATACTGTGTATCATTATAATGCAGAATATAGACTAGCATATAAAACCTTCGGGACCCTGTGGTGAATACTTGGGCAGTTTAAGTTAATGCGGTTGTTGTTGGGATTTCTCGGTTGGCGGCGAAGTTGTATTTACCTCATGCTGGTTCCATGCTCCACAGCGTTTGAAATGAATCGGGAGAAAAGATCTCTCCAGCAGCGCGCACACAGCGATAAGCAGTACCCGGCCGATCTGTGGGAGTTGTAAGCTGATAGCACCATCTACGTTTAGCAGCCGAGAAAAGTATCTCCGCTTGGAGATGAGTTCCTAGAAAGTAAGCGTTTAAGAACAAGTTCTCTCCAAATCTTAGGGTCAATGTGAACAGCTTTCATGTCTCTTCTACCAACGTCTTTGCACCGCTAGGGTCGACTTATCATGGATTAAATCTTTGGGATCTTAAACATTCTCTACTTATAACCCAGCTACAGTAGGCGGAGGCATATCTGCGTCCCACGACCAAGTAGGCATAATGGCTGCACAAGAATATTGCCTATGTTCGATGTGATGTATCACAAAGTAGCTAAGCTTAAGAGGAGGTTACGAATTAGTCAGTAATTAGATAGAGTGACCCCTTGTGAATAAAACTTAGCAGAGGATCTTCTACGACCTGATTACGTTGTATAAATATCTGAAAATCAAGGATCATCATCAATTCAGATACGCATTAAATGTAAACGGTTATAAACAACCCGCTGACGTTAAAATTCGCTGTTTTAATCCCATGTGCTTACATCTTGTGTAATAATTTACTCGAGGAACTTACAATTAGACCTAGCCTCAATCTACTCAAAGCAACTTTGTCTACAAGCACGCGCACGTACTCATTGTTGCTGTTGATCTAAACACCCAGGTTCAAATCATATAGAGGTTGCGCATTTTAAAAACATGGGTTCCCACTTTTTCCGGCTATATCAACTTATAAAACATGTCCCAGCAATTGTTATTAGCCGACTTCGGCGAGATGTTGACCATAGATGTTCCTCCCAAGCACATGACCATCTCGTTTCACATGATTGTCAGGTCAGATTCGGGTGTAGCCATCTCTCATGCGCAGTGATTGTCAGTAGTTGGTCGTTCGGAAGGCGGTAGTCGTGCCCTGTCTGCGCCATATGCGTTCAATAATCAAGAGAATTATCTGCTCTTTTTAGATTGAAGATGACGCTCCAATGCCTCCAACATGAGTTGTCAAAATTAACTTATTCTCGAATGATTGGCAAGAGCATTCACGTATGTTTTTCAAGCCCAACTTCGGTTCTTCCAGATGTCCAGTTCCCGATATCAACTATCCATAAAGTAGATCTTCTGGAAAAAAACCGGAAAATTAACTGTGAAAGCGTAACACCCAGTCCGCTGAGCGATATGATAGCGGAAACACCGTTCTTATGAACAAAAGCGGTTTGAGGTGGAGTAGTAAATCTAAATTTTAATCTTTCCGGCGTTAAAAATAGCGTAGATATTAGTGGTTTCCGGTTGATGGTGATGGCAGAGGCACTAGATGCACTGAGGCGATGCTACACGTTCATAACAACGTCCTACATTCGTAAAGTCGGTCGAAACATTCAACACGTACCGCTTCGTGCTAATGCATCGGCTTGATTGGCACCTTATGGCCTGAATTACCTAGAAACATCAGTAGTGCTGTCCAATTGCAAGGGATGTGAGAACTCCTAAAATAGCTGTTCATTTCCATTTACTTGAATCCACTGTTTGAATCAATGATCCGATTTATATGGCATTTTCTTGACCAATCCTGAGTGCTGTAAGATAGACAGGCGAGATCAAGACAATTGATCATACCCCCTTAAATGCTTTGTTAATCCCTAAATTGTTTATTTTGTGTGCAGGTACAAACAGCGTCCGCTGACACTGCTTACGTAATCTTAGGTGTTATGCACATTAATCCTTACCCGCTTCAGAACCGAACGCTAGATCGTTGAGATATCCGCCCCATCCACCTAGTTCACCGCATTCGCCCCAGCCTTTGTTATTTCCACTGCCTCACCGTGAAGTCTTTCCCTATAAGATTTCACACCCCGTCTTATCACTTCCACGTTATCAAGATCTACGCTGTGTCCAGTGTCTAGCACGTGTTTAGCTAGGGTAGAATCCCGAATCAATAATTGATATTCACTGAGAATGCCGGGTTGCTTTCCTACTCATCTGACGAAGCTTCTGAGTTCAAAAGCGAAACGTTACCAAAACTTGCTTTAACCGATTCATGGCAAACTTTATGTTCATGATTATGGACTCCCGATCGGTCTCGAATATTTTCCGAAGGTTTGCAAGCTCAATCAGATTAATAATGGCATTTGAGTATAACTTTTCTTACAACATTTCCATTGTTTGAATTCTCGCTGAGCATAATGTTGCTGTGACCACATTGGAGATGACAGACCACCAAGAAACGGTTGTAGTGTTTAAGTACTCAATGCTCGCACTCCTTATTTAACCTGATTTCCAAAGCTTATACACGTGAGTTATTGAAACACATTGCTCCGTCTTGCATGCTACCTAATTCCAAGATACCCCTCTGATTTGGGACTCAACTGTCGATCTGTGATGAGTTGTAATTGTAGTAGACTGACCACTACGATAATGTCTCCCAAGAATGTAGGAGAACAAGCACATGAGAATGAAGGTTTATCGCGGTAGCCAAAACGTGCACGAAGGTATAGCGGAGTAATCACGGAACACGAATCAACCGGAAGTATATATCAAAGTCAATTGTTAGATGCAGTAAAACAATGTTGTTACCTAATCATATGAATTCATATCACAACACTTCTGGTGTAGTATCTCCTGAAGCGCTACACGCAAGATTTCCTTTCTTACAAGTAAAAAAATGTGCGGCGCCTTCAGCCCAGTTTATCAAATTCTGGCATCTAGGTTCACCGATTTGTATGTTTATGATTGACTAATGCGGATAACATCATTGCTGCAGCGGGAATAGAGTGTACCGGAAAAGCGACATTGCAATCTAGTTGATCATCAAATGGTGTAAATATACATTGAATTTTAACGGGTGACTCACGCGCAAATCCTTTCATCCAGACGGATTGAATATGCGCGTCAAAAAGATGCCCAATGTTAGGAGGGCACCTTCCTAACGAATAAAACAAGCCGGATTACCTGATCAAACAAAGTCGCGACTGAGAGAAATCGCTATTGTGTAAGTCATGTTGTACATCGGCAACAAACCCCGTCTTCACTAAATTTAAATTACCTGTCTCGGCCATGGCATGCAACTTCCGTCGTTCCCACTATGCACCTTCCCTCGATTATGGTGTACCCTCACACGTTCACTCTGTTGTTACCAAATAAATACAAACCATGTCCACAGTCGAAACGCACACACTGGGCGCTTGGACCTTGGACTCCCGATCAAGGTTCCAATTGGGTCTTGTTATGTTCTCCTGGCTGTTGGGTTAAGGACAACGTATATATTGATAGAACGAAACGACTGTCTCTTCTGCAACATCAACCATACATCCATCATAACAAGAATGTACACGCTAACCGATAGCTGCCCAATCAGACGCATATTCTAATAGATTTGGCACAGAATTTGAGCAACTTGTACATATCAGCTTCATCATAGAAACAACGAAATCCGTCCGACTGTGAAGACTGTAACGCGTTTTGACGGACCCAACGGCCTTGAAAATTACAGTAATCCAAAGGCCATTGGCGTTTGGGTCAACCTGATCAACTGGATACTTGGTTGTCGGCAATGAAAGTTGATGGAGCTGTGAGTTAGATTGTGAGGACTGTGTTCACTGACATCGTCTCTGTCACAAAAGCTGCTAAACTGTCGAAATACAAGATATCAACGTAAATGGCTAATGTACCAGTCGAGCCTGTCGTGCAAGCAAGCTGCTTAAGTGGATTTCACGACAGGCATCCTTGATTCGCCTGATTAACATCACATTTTGTCACGAGCTTTCCTGTGATGTACAGAACACTAATCTTCGGCACAACTGAAAAGTAGGAAGCTTCGCAAACAACCGTTGACGACAACCCGTAATAATTCAGAATTGCATGAAAGCAATTCAAAAGCCAACATCCGGGGAAATCTGAGATGGACAACGTCAGCAGTTATCGAACGTTGTGCACTTCCTCAAGCTCGGTCAAAGGAAAGCTGTGAGGTGAGGGCACGACATCGATCGACAAATCAGATCGAAGTGGCGACCGTGTCAGGCATATTTGAGGCCAGCGTTGGGGTTACTTGCGTTGCTTATAAAAGGTAGGCGTGTGTTCTGTTTTGTGTCTCGTGCGTACCGAATGCGCTAGACCAATCGGTTTCCCTTTGTGCTGCAGCACCCGATGGTGAACGAAATTATCTTTGACCCCAAGGATGAATCAGCACACCGTGAAACGCAGTGTCGAGTGTACTGAAGTCTGTGTAAACAACGTAATAATTCAAGGCTCACTGAACCTAATCTTACTGTCTCCACCTGATGACGGCAAACAGCCAGAAACCGGTAGTGGAGTGTAAGTTCGGGGGATGTGAGCAACACATCACTTTGGTCAACGTAATATTTGTTTCAACAGAGAACGCGACTTGGTTTTCATTGCAATGAGGTAATTACATCCGTCTCCCTCTCAGACCGCTGCAATATTATCTTAATATTACGACTATTATAATAAGGGGGGTGTCTAAAAATCCAGCTGCCATGTATCAATCCACACGGAAGCTAGGATGGCAATCTATCCGGTCGCGGTATATGGTTGCCAATTTCGAGTGAGCCCGAAAGTTTGTGATACCATTCGAAGCCTTCATGCACCACATACCGATATGCCGAGACATGTAGATCACCTGCCCTCTACATTCTCGTTGCATTTGACATCATCTTGTTACGAGACTGTGAGTGGTTTTAATAATTTTAAAAATTGAATAATAATGAAACGAAAGTCTGAGTCTGATTGCATTTATATCACACACACACACCAAAATCGATTTCGTGCCGTTTGCTCTCTTCAGATAGGGTCAGTACCATCAGTATCCACGTGCTTCCAATGACGGGTGAAATAGTAGACAACTTTTGAGGTTTGATGTAGCTTTTGGGTATGGCTGGCACGCCAAACTGCTCAGTTAAATGAGCACACTTTAGCTCCATCTCGGCATGTATTTCCATCACAAGGTTTACGATAAATCGAGTTTTAACCTTCGATTCAAGCGGGCTACAGAAGGAGCGATATGGTTCTGCATATGCAACTAGGTTGAAACGCGTTTTGGATTAATGTTATATTCAGGAAACCTTGTAGACGAGATCGCGAAACCACTCCCAATTAATCCCTAAAATCTACGTCACCAGATGAGGCGGAGGGGTATGACGAAGTATCTGGATGTTAGGACCAAGTTTGAAACGGTGGTTGAGTTAAGATGTGAAGTACGGATGATGGTGGTCAATTCCAGTCCAGACAATTAAGCGCCGATGCATGATATCGTAGAATGCTGTCCAAGATCAAGCCATGGATCTCAGTTTATATGTTTGATGCCTTGCAACAACGGAAGGAATCCACCTCAGGAGGATCAGCACGCATCCCGGGATATTTAGTCTGTGTTGTGGAAGCAAAACTTGAAATACGGGGCGACGAATTAAATGCATTTAATTGTTATTTTCATTTACTATACTGATTCTAGGCTCAAGCGTCACAATATCGATTTATGTGTAAATGCAAATGAAATCTCCAATAATTTAATCACGTAAATCCCTTAGTCAATAGATCACAGGACTTTAAAATATATTTCATCTATAAAGGGAAATTTTTCAGATATTTATTATTATTATTCAGATATTTATTGCTTCACATCATGTTTTTTTCATGTTTGTTTTTATAAAACTGGCAAAACTTTTGAACACGTACCATGTAAACGTCGGGGTTGCTGTCGTTTATGACTGCCGTTTTTATTTTTTTCTGGAAATGTCTTGAAGCCTAATTCGTTTTCCTAAGAAACGTTCGCCAAATGTCATAGTTTGTGGTCTATTCTAAGCGTTCAAACAATTTAAGTGTCAATGCTTGATTTATCCGTGTGGCTGACAACCAGGAATTAATTGATCAGTGAATAAACATCAAAACCTATCTTGAACAAAAATGACTTTAAAGTATGATGTGTATCTGTTAACCGAAATATGTTTTCTAAAGCTGCTCTACTGAGCATGTTCATCCTACAACCAAAGTGACGCCTAAGCTGGCTTCGTCATCTGTAGTGAATGATAAATAGTCCTTTTCCAAAAGATCTTTTCTATGTTGAAAGCCACTGATATGCGGGGTTCTGGAGAAGAACTACTGTGTTTGAAATATAGAATCACAAATTGTCCCAAGACGCGTATGGATGAACAAAGATCACTAACACTCGACTTTAAGATTCGGTATGTTTGCCGTCATCAGTTGAAGACGTCAAGATTAGTTCGAGTGAGCATTGAATCAATGGGTTGATGGTAAAACAAGTTTGACTGTGGAAACTCTGCTAGATATAGTACGTATGTTTTGTTTACGGCACTTAATTTCAAGACTCACATTATCTCGCTTAAGCTTCATTATTGGATTCTAACTTTTTGTTTTTAACAAGCAGAGATAGCGTTGTAACAATGCCCAACAAGTCAACAAATTGTGAATGTACTGGCATTTGTTTTTCACGGTACACTGCACTATGAGCCTTTTTTCGAAAATCTTGGTTATGTTATCCGACTGATCTATAACATCGAGGTTTACGAGGCACACTGAACCTGATCTTACAGTCTCCACCTGATGACGGCGAACAGCCAGAAACCGGTGGTGGTGTTTAATTTCGGGCTATGCGAGCAACACATCACTTTGGTCATCCATAACCGCCTTGAGTGCTTTACCACGAATCACAATGTGATTTTGTGTTTGAACATCGTGGTTCGTTGTACGAACCCTATGCAACAGTGGCATTCAAGCATGCACATGTTTACCACGTATCCATTGTTTCAACCCTCACTCAACCTGATCTTACTGTCTCCACCTGATGACGGCAAACAGCCAGAAACCGGTAGTGATGTGTAAAGGCTGGGGATGTACACCACGATACATTGGACGTTTATAAGCGCCTCAAGCGCTTGGCCAGGAATCACTTTTTGATTCTGTGTTTGAACATTGTCGTTCTTTGTAAGAACCCTATTCAACATACAAGTAGATCTTTGATTACTACATTTCCAACGTTTCATTGCTCACT
>JACCGJ010004967.1:0-12824 GCA_013407085.1 Atriophallophorus winterbourni | reverse complement strand
TAGTTTTAAGCTTACCACACCGGTTTTTTAATATGTAGGTACGTATATTTTGCTGGTAAACTAAGCAAAATTTTGTACAAAAGATGTTTAGGAATATCCAGCATGGTTGTCTAAACGACATAGGAAGAAATATTGATGCATCGAAACATTATATATATTGTGTTGTTGTTCTTGTGGTTAGGGGGCACGTTCTGCATGAGCAACTGCGAGTTATCCACTTCGAACTACCCTGGTGTACATCACAACGCACCAATGGAGAGGACACTTCATTCCGCTTCTACGTATAATAACACAGAAAGCAGCAGAAACCGGTTAAAAGCTATAAATCGTTTGGCGTAGAGCTTACCGCCTGGGGCTGTTTCCCACGGTCCGAGAGTCTTTCAGGTCTCATTGGACGGCTACCGCCTGCCTCAAACTGGGCAGCCCTTATCCAATATGCTGCTATCTCGCCACGGTCTGCTATCGTCATTGGGTGCATGGGAATAAGGAATCAACCGACAAGCAGACTGTATCTTTCCATACCAGCGGAACGAATTATGAAACAACAAAGGTCAGTTTTTAAACTAAGAACCTGGAAGGTCCGGTCCATGGTTCCAGGATTTCATGACGACGTTTCGAATATCATTAGCGTAAAAAATTTGCTGTAATTAACAGTAAGCTTAAGAGGCTGAATGTCAACATGGCTGCCCTGCAAAAGTCGCGATTACCAGACACTGGTATAATAAAAGAAAAAATTACACATTTTTCTGGAAAGGAAGAGGTTCCGATGAGCCACGACTGCATGAAGTTGTGTTTGCCGTTCGAAACGACCTATTAAAAGCAGCAGAACGAAGCAGTGGCGGGAGCAAACTGATTTGGACTTTAAATCTGAGGTGCATTACTGTTACCATTACGTTGGTCAACGTTTATGCACCGACGCTCTCTGCAACGTCTGCTGAAAAAGACGCTTTTTTCATAATCTCGCAACAGTTTTCAAAAACGTGCCACAAAGAAACTGTGTTGTGGTATTGGGTGATTTAAATGCTAGAGTTGGCGCAGATTACGAGTCTCGGCAAAACTGTCTCGGGAGGTTCGGTGTATGTAAAACCAATGAAAATGGACAACGCCTTTTAGAATTGTGCACACAATTCAGTCTTTGTGCCAGTAACACTTTTTTTTAAACAAAACCACAGCATAAGGTCTCTTGGAAACATCCTTGCTCTAAGCATTGACATCGGCTGGATCTTATTCTTGTTAGGCGCACTAATATAGGAAGCGTACTTCTCACCAGATCATATCAAAGCGCAGACTGTGACTGATCATTCGCTGGTCTGTGCAAAACTGAAGCTTCCCGACACGAGATTTCATCGCACCAAATTATCTGCTAAGCCTAGGATTGACGTCACTCGCATGTGTGAACCTAATCTATCCGCGCGATTTGCAGAAGCCTTCACAGACGAGTTCAGCAAGACAACCCCACTCGAATTGGCTTCAGAAAACTGGAAATCGATAAAAAGCTGCATATGCCTGGTCGCACTTTCCACTTTCGGTTTAAAGAAAGCTCGAACGGGCGACTGGTTCGAAACTAACACTTCTGAGATGACTGCTGTGTTGGATGAGAAACTCTCAGCATTCTTGAGGTTCAAAGGTATGCCAACAGATGAAATCTGACGACTTCTAAGTGCAGCTAGAAATAAGGTCCAACAGACTGCGAGACGATGTGCAAACGACTATTGGACTGAAATCAGCCTCAATAACCAAAATGCTGCGGATACCGGAAATTTTCACGGTATATATGATGCGATCAAGGGAGCCATTGGTCCAAACAAACTCAAAACGGATCCCATTAGGTCTGTATCTGGTGTCATGATTGCGGACAAAACTCAGCAGATGGAAAGATGGGTAGAGAACTCCTCCTCTCTCTACTCCAGGGACAGTATGGTTTTACCGCATGTACTTTAAAATATCTAGCGGTTGCCGACTATTGAATATCTAGTTACTCCCCCTACACTTCATTAGCTCAATAGGGCAATCGACAGTTCAGCGAATGGCAAGGCCACTTGTGACGACTGAATTCAACTTGAGTTCATCAAATGCTGTAGAACGGCATAATTACAAGCTCTCTATCATTTTTTCTTCAGTGCTGGCGGAAGAAGAGTGTCCACACAAGAGATGCGAGACACGAATGTCATCACGCTATTTAGGAATAATGGAGATAGAAGCGAATGCAACAATTACAGAGTAATCTCCCTTCTGAATGTTGTAGGCGAATTGTTTGCTATAGTCTTACAGATTTGGTTGTAAGTTCTAGCCGATAGAATTAACTCTGAATCTCAATATGGTTCCTGCTTGGGAAGATCAACTGTTGATATGATCTTTTCCCCGAATTTCAAGAAAAGTATCGGGAACAGCGTATGCCATTATACGCTGTTTTTATTGATTTAACAAAGGCATTCGACTAAGTCAACAGCGAGGTTCTTTTCAAAATGCTTGATCTGATGGGCTGCCCCAAAGACTGCTCAAACTCTTTATTTCGTTCCACTCTGTCATAAAAGGGCTCAGTCCATTTTCACGGTTTTTAGCTCAGAAGCCTTTGAAATTTGCCGAGGCGTCAAGCAGGGTGTGTTCTTGCTCCTACGCTGTTCGGCATTTTCTTTGCTCTGCTTCTGGAGCACGCTTCAGGAAGAGGACAGATGGAATCTAAGCACGCGAAGTGATGGCTAGTTCTTCAACCTGAATCTGATGAAAGCAACACACCAAGGCACAAAATGTGCTAATCAGTGACCTGCTATTTGCCGACGATGCAGCCTTTATTGCTCACTCTCAAGAACACCACCAGTCGCTAATAGACTGTTTTTCGTCGGTATACAAAGACTTTGGTCTAAGAATCAGCATGAGTAAGAACAAAGTCCTTGGTCAAGGGACTGTGTGGCCTCCAATCATCACTGTTGAACACTGTCAGCTTGAATCATTACATCATTTCACATACCTTGGTTCAACCATTGCGGATAACCTCTCGCTACACATGGAGATTGCTAAGCGGATTGGCAGTGCAGCTGTCATTTTGTTCCGATTGGACTATTGTTTTTAGGGAAACCGCAAGTTGACTGTGAAGACAACGATAATGGTTTACATTGCGTGTGTACTTAATGTGTATTTACTTAACGGCACTGAAACCTGGATCACCCACGCAAGACAAGAACGGCAGCTGAATGCTTCCCATCTAGGAATCATCCGTCGTATCTTGAACATATCGTGGATGGACACAGTGACTAACGCTGAAGTGCTTTCAAAAGCTGGTCTACAGAGCATGCTCACCCTTTTGCGTCAGCGCCGCCTGCGGTGGCTTGGTCATGTCTACAGAATGAATTCCGAAAGATCTACTCTATGGTGATTTGCTATTGGGCAGACCGCGCTTGCGGTACAGAGACATTTACAAAAAAGATATGAAAGCTCTTGGCAATGAAACAGCGAGTAGGGAAGAACCTGCTCTTGACCGCTCACATTAGAGGCTTTGTGTAGAGCATCGTCTGCAAGCTAGGGAGGAGCAGATAAAGCTCTTGTCTGCTGAACGCATATCTTGCTGCTGGCGTGCAACTGCGCAATACAACCGAGTTCTAACTATCGTTGCTAGCTCTGCAGGAGAGATTGTTCCTCCCGAATCGGACTGTTTAGAGATTCGAAAAGATGTAAAACATGAAAATTCTTGCGACCGTGATGTACATTCATGGTTGACGTCGAGCGAAGGAGGTCAACAACAACAACAACAACATATATTTCAATGCATTAATATTTCTTCATATGTCGTTTATATAACCATGTCGGATTTTCCTAAACTCCGTTTGTTCAAAATTTTGCTTAGTTTACCAGCAAAACATTCGTAGCTAAGTCTAAGAAAAACCGGTGTAGTAATTTCAAAACTAATTGTCGAGATTGCCACTTGTTCAAAATACCAATATTTCAGGCTCTATCAAGCACTCGCGATTGGAAGTAACAATTATTGAAACCCTCATCTGCAAAATATCACTCGTGAACTTCTGACTTCCATCGTATCGATGAGATGCACACATCTAGATGTGAAAATCGTCTGCGTTTGGATGATTTTCCGTGCGCGATTAATCATACCGACAAGCTCATGTGAGCAGGCAAATGTCAGCAAAAAAACCAGTCAGCTTTTAAGAGTCATTTTGCCGTTTCCTTTAAAGTTACTCACAAATAAATCTAAGCAACGCATGTTTCATTTTAATCTCATAATATCCAGTTATTCATCAATAAAATTAACTGTACTAGCAGCCGAAACAGAAACGAAGATAATTATTAGTAAATATTTTTTTTTTGAAATCACGTATTTTGCACATGCACATAATAAAAATATGTACCCTATAGTTGTGACGTTGAGTATAAGCTTCCATTTTCCAAATCATCTGAAACCGCGCGTTTTACGTAGTATCTGACAATCCCGTAATACTCCTGGCAAACACATGCGATCCAATTTGACCGGGCTTACCAGCTTATTTTGACACCAGAAAGAGGGAATTTGAGTTGTTAACGCCTTGAAACCAGATTTCTTTGGCCAAATCGACCTCATAAATCCATTAAAACGGATCACCTATTGTGGTAAAAACATCGATAACAAATAGGTAGGACCTGTTAGTTGTATTCAATCAAGAAACAAGTTTCAGGAATTAGCTAGGAGTAAAAATCTGAAGTCGGGTTGAGTTTTTTGCAGATAGGAAGTCTGCACAATTTCGCCTCGGCAAATATCGAAACGCATTTGTCGCTGGAATGCAACAACACCACTGTTCCTTCCGTCGAATGGTATATTGGAGAGAGACCAATCGCTGTATCGATAACAGATACTTGTCTTCATTGAATTACTCTTGCATGAAAGTCAGTCGATAATAACATGAGAAGCAGATAAAGATTAAACGACGTTTCATCTCATTCACACACACCCCGATCAGTTGAGTGCTGTTCGCACTCATCATGTATGTACGGTGATATCTGGATCAGCAACCGCATGAAACAGTGGAAGAATATGAATCAATTTGCGCTTGTATGCCACTGTTATATAAGGTCGGTACAAACAACCAGTTCATTCACTTATGCACAAACCCATATAGACACTATTTAAACCCATGATCATGAACACAAGTTAGATTTGCATGCATTTCGATCACACTCCGCACTTCCGGTTTCGTGCTGTTTGCACTCTTAAGGTTGGACCGAGGCGATCGATATTCGCATGTGTTTTAAGCAATGAGGAATAATTGAAAACAAGTTGCGCTTGTAAGCCTCCTTCGTATAAGGATAACTGATCGTATTAACATTACCACACGACGCCGCAGCCAGATTTTGATGCTGTAACATTTGCTGGTAGAAATCTGAGGTATGTGGTATTATATAAGTCACATCTTGTTTGCTGACGGTACAGACATTATTTCTACTATCAAAGTATATCAGATCGCTGATAAACTGCTTTTTGTCTTCATAATAATGACTTTCGGTTGACATTTAACATGAACCAGACTAAAATGCTGTTTCGCGTTAGACACGATCAACAAAATTTTTAAGATTCAGGATTTCTGGTTAGTTCTTCATAGATAAAGTATTTAATAGATTGTATGTGAAAATTCCTCATTAAACTTGCAATGGGATTTCTGTCTAGACCAGGGTTTTCAAATGTGGGTGCACGTACTTCCAAAAGGTGCGAGACAGCATTCTATGGGGTTCCATATGCCTTTCTATTATTTTTGTCTTGTTTTAAGTGTTGCCATTCTTGTTATCTAGACTATGCACTAGTGGTTCTCGAGCTTCTTAATACACCCACGATATAAATATTTTTATATGCACTCACACCCTTTATAGTACATGCAAAGTCCTTCGCCCTTCACAATACATATGGCTTTATCACCTCTTCTGCAATTTTATGAGGATTCTTGTATTTGGATACTTTATATGTCACGTGGTAAGAAGAGGCCAATTTAATACTTGAAAATATATTTCTTTCGCTCATAACGTTTTCTTATTTTCCGTGTACAATTAAGTTTGTGTTCTCATGCAGCAAACAATCTGCCATCAAAATGTTCATTGAGGATTGACAATTGAATTATCTAACCTAAAAACTAGCGCTTTATCTCTTTTTTTGCAAAATTAAATTTTGGACATTTCTTAACGTGTTTCATATTTTTAATACATACTTATATGCTCACGATTATTTTCATATGATAAAAATTTTCATCCTAAATCATTTCACAGGAGATATCAGCAAGATTTCCGAATTTCAAAGCAGTTTTAATTTGTCCAATCATAGACACGCTTTCCATTTTATCATGAACTGTGCTCGCGTATTGATAGACATGCATTAGCTGGATCCTATAAATACCATTGAAAATATTAAATTTCCAACCCAGCAATATTCGTAGACATAACATGTCGCTATTTTTTGTCAGGTTGCTTTACACGGGTTTGTGATTTGTATTTTGAATTTGGTTTAATTACGGTGCTTTAGTCAGCAAATAATCGTCTAACACTTGTTTTTCCCAATGATTATAATTTTTTCTATGTTTGAAATCTTTGAGAGCTTACTGTCAAGGGTTCTCAGAGAAATTAATTTTGTGAAGATTTATACACCAAAGATTTTAAACATTTTTCAGGAATGTTAATTAGAATGTAAAATCCTAACTATACATGCAAACGCTTGTTATATTTCATTTCTATAAATAACATCAAAATAAATACATATTTTTGTTTAACATTACAGTTATAATATTCAAAAGTAGCTATTGCGAACTCAATGTTTGTAAGTTTGTTTAAGCATTGCATGTGTGATTCCCAAATCTCTGATATAATTTGATATCAAATGAATTCAATGTTGCTAAAATATAATAAGTATACAAGAAACCAATCTATTAGACTGTCAACCGACAGTGCCGTTTACATTAGCTCTCAAATTTGTCAGCCTACTAATTGGGTATGATGAATTATCCTAATGCAATTACCGGAGAGATAGCGCACTTAGTTCGACTCGAATCATACGTAGCTGAAAATTCTTCCGCTTTGATTATCGACCGATATACGTTTTGAGCAAATGGAGCACGTCCAATAATCTTTGGTTGTTCGCCTTGGTCGAGGTTATGTGGATTCATTGTTATGCCATAAGTTGATGAAAATACCATTATTACAGCCACAAATTAGAGGAAGTGTTGGGGCCTATAAAATCGCTTTGTTCGAAAGATAAACCGCGTTTAAGTTGCCTTGCATGTTCAGAGTTATTTGGAGTAGACCGAGATAACTTTGATGCATACAATAATGAATGACGTAAATTTTAATTTAAAAATAAAGTTTCTCATGAATTCGGAATTTACTTGAAGATGGATTTGATGAATGGCAAGAACCAAGGCCTCTTTCTAATTCCTTACTTTTCAAAAACTGGTTAGCGGAACTATTGCAATATTTTCGGCAACGTAACCGATCGCAATTGTTGAAAGTATACGAATATTCCGAAATTCAGAATTGAATTTAGATTATTGAGATTCAGCGTAAATGCAATTCAAAACGAAACATAAAACTTCGATAATGTAAGCAAATATGAATAATTTCTGTCAAGCGATCACAGTCAAAGTTAAACTCGGTAAAATCAGTTCCAATCCAACAATAATTTCAAAGTTTCAGCCGTGCATACTAATGCTACACATACTGCGTTCACGCGCCTCTATCTGAAATGCTAACAACATGTACGCATTCGACATTGCATGTTGGAATAACGTGTTAAAATGGATGTTTTTAGTAAGCATATACGAAATATATACGATATATATTATCAGCTACTATTATTCACGGTTATTATAGCAGCGCAACAATGGCAAATGTGAAACTCTCAAGTCGGGTATCGATAACGAAATTTCACTTGCTCGCTCGAATTGAACAGTTGGAGAAAATTATAATTGAGAATTGGACTCTTCCTTTCACTGGCTCACACATTTATTTTTCTAACTGATATGGCATAAAATTCACAAAACGTTTCTACATATTTCAGCATTTGTCGATAATGAGCCAATTTTCTGTGGGTAAATTCAAATGAAACATGTTCTCGTATTATTGAAAATATTCACGCCAGTGTGTATTTCAGCTAAACAGTATGACGGCAAGTTTTAAGGAAATTGCAAATAATAAATAGATAACGCCCGATACAATAATTTTATGGATAAATTTGATCGACTTGAGATTTCAGTGTTTGACTCCAAAAATTCTCATTTCAAGCAAGAGGGTTGAACCCATCTCGGTATTTCACTTTATTTTTGTTCAAATCACCTGTTTATCAGATGATTTAGAGTTTGCTTTTCACGAATTAACATCTCAGTATTTTAAATGAAATGACAATAGTATTGCTTAGCAATTTGATTGTGTAGGCTAAAATTCAGGTAGTATAAAAGGTTTTTGGATAAAAATTATGACAAACGAGCACTTTACGTTATACTAGTCGTTAATTGAGAGAGTGGTGATGGTGGATAAAATATATATACGTGAAAATGTTATTCTTTTACGGATGAAGTTTTTCTCATTATTCGTGTTTAACATGAGTGACACGTTTGAATAAAAGTTGGAACCTTGTTATTGTTGAGTAAGAGATTTCAAGCTTCCCGGGATGAATTCAAATAAAATAGTAAGCAACATTGGCTAAAATGTTTTTCTGCATCACCACGCAAATGTTACAATTCATTGATTTGGATGCAGTTTACACATTCAATTTGGATTGTACAGCACGTGATGAACGCTATAGTGAAATTAAATATGGAATATTGCATTTATTAATGTTACCGCACATTTCCTCATAATTTTATTAACTTTTGATCAATATTCCTGATTTTCTAAATCCGAACCTATCAAAAGATTTTATCAAATATTTTACAGTTAGCAAGAATGTTCGAGGTATGTACATTGTGGCCAAACATTAATTGTGATTATTAAAATTTTGCTATTGATAACGATAAGAATATTTCTAAATTTAATGATAAAGTGTATAGATATGTCACATCACTTAAATATCGTAATAAAATAAGTTCATTTCAATATATCAGGGTGTTCAAATCCCCTTCCCTTACAAACCACTACCGGTTTCTCGCTGTTTAGCTTCACCGAGTCGATACAGTAATATGAGGCATAATGAGCCTCAAACATTAGTATAGTTGTACACAAAGTTATACTCGTAATCCACCGTTCATAGTGTTCATATAAAGGACTACGTTGTTCAAATAAAAAAATCACAATGTGATTCCTAGCCTAGCGGACGATACGCTTATAAATTTCTGACGTATTGTGGTGTTCAAATCCCCTTCCTTACACACCACACGAACAGTTTCAGGCGAATCGCATTTATCGGGAACTGACATTGCGGTCAAGATCCGCATACATATATATGGTAAAACAGTGATGAACATGAACCACAATGCTCATTTGCATGCATTTCCACCACATGGTTTAAACTTGTATGCCTGGGTTGGATGAAGTTGGCATGACTAGCCGCTTAATTCACATGTGCCCATACACATATTATTGATCAGGCTAGCGGATTTAAATTCATAAAAGATGATATTTTCTAAATTTCTATTAAAAGGCATTTCGGGTTGATCGACGTTTTATTTAAAAGCTTGATTGGAAAATGTTTGTTGTTGTCATAACCCGGATGAATCTGAATAGAATATCAAGCAGTAACACCGAGTGACTTTCATATTCAGGAATATCTCATAATATATGTATTAAAATTGATAATACGATGCGATTTTGATGTACATCCATGGTCGATATCGACCGAAGGAGGCCAACAACAACAACAATTTATAATATTATAAATAGTGTTTCTTCATAAATTTAATAAATACCAAATCTGAACGCACAAATCACTCACTGTGATTATGAGGGTGTACAACGGAATAAATGTAATCGAAAATTCAAAACTATTACGATATTTGTTTTTAAGCATCAAGTTTAAATTTATGTTTCTTTGAGAGATGGACTGTGAAGCCTCTTGCGTTATAACACGGTAAATCTTATTTCCATATACGTTGGGAAGGATAGATTCTAAAATGGGTTAGGTTTAAGAGTTCAGCTAAACTTTGCGTGATAATTATTTTCGAAAATAAAGAAACGAGAACAGCTTAGTCAAAACTAAAATGGATACAAAACAATCCAAAACACATTAGAAGTTTCCAATGAATAAGGAATATTTCCGTTAGCATTTCTACTTGGGAAGAAAAATGAACAAAGAAAAGAAAGAAAACCTCTTCAATGCTTGTCGCTTTCAGTCTTGCTAAAGTTTTTCTCTTTCATCCTCAAAAGTTTTAATGTATGCCACTATCCCGCATGACGATGAGCTGCAGTTGGCCATGAATTTTGGACAAACAAAGCAAAACGTTGAACAACGCGTACGAGCGGTAAGTTCTAGATTCTTCGTGACCTCACCACCTTGTAAATATTATCACATATTTTGGATTTGTGAGGTTTCTAAACTCATGGGTATGTTAGCATATTAATTGAATTAATATCCGGATATCAGCAACTATTTGATGAAAGACGCAGGTCTTTTTGCTGAATATATATACATCCAGGTATTTGCTTTTTGGAGTTGAACTACATTAGTAGTGAAAATTCCACATTTGCATGAATTTTCATCATACAAAACATCGATTTCTTGCTGTTTGGTCGCATGAGGCACGAACAGTACGACCGGGAAACGTATACCTTGAAACGTTTGTGAAATGTGAAACATTCATTTATTCATTCATTCAGTCCTCTCCGTGCCGGGTGGCACATGAGGCGAAGACAACTTCACGCCAGTGGTTCCGGTCTGTCGCTGCTTCCATTGCCGTCTGCACCGTGAATCCTTGTGCATGTAGTTCGCTTTCCAACGTTCTGCGCCAAGTTTCCTTGGGCCGTCCCCTTTTTCGTTTACCTTGCGGATGCCAGTGCATGGCTACCTTCGTATGCGAACTGGGATCCATCCTGCAGACATGACCGAACCACGGATCTGTTGTCATCGTTTTCGTAGCAATTTAGGTTTTACGGGATAGGGTTTCTAGCCCTAAGCCCAACCCTCCTGCTTTCTCAGACGGGCTTGGGACCGTCCTTGGCGGAGTTGAAATGAGAAACAAGCCACTGTTAAATAAGGCTGGTACACGATCAAGCTGTTTTAGCTAATATGCTCACAATCATGTCGATGTAGTTAGAGCATATCCTCATATAGATGTATTCGTATCACACACACCACGCGTAACTTGTATACAATTTTTCAACTATTTCAACGGTATGCAGATCTTTCTCCATCTGTCGCTATCTGATGAGTGCAAAAAGGACAAAATAGTGTGTACTGTGCATGAGATGAATATGTATGCAAATGAGAAAACTTTTTACTAGACAATTGGTGCATCCCCAAGCCACATATACGTAGGCACATGAGATTGGACTGGTTGATCATGCCAGCCTTATCCAACAGTGGCTCACCTGCACAAATTGTTCATACAAGTAGTGATTGGAATGGTTTTGACTTCTTTTGATTTCCCACCGAAACATTGTTAACCACTACAAGACACACGATTGTTCAATAATTGACCGTAATCATAGAAATTATATTATCAATTAACAGATGAATGTTACGGGTTTGAAAGATCTGAAGATACTCCGTTACAAATACCTATCTGATATACGTAGCGTACAATTTGTTCTCGAGTTTGAAGCTTGCGGGATAAACCGCAGTCATTATTTTCCAACATTTTCAACCGATTTTCGCATGAAAGTTTTGATGGAACAACGTGGATTCAACGTAATTGCAATCACACCAGTCAAGCCAAATTTTTCGAATGGTGAGTAATATTTTCATGAATCTTAATATTCAAAGAAAATTAATCCAGTGGGGAACATCGGAAGGGTTAAAATAATGACGATTGCATGGAAAATCACGCATTGCGAGCGAAACTAAGTGAAATTTAAATATAAATTATATATTTATTGCATAAAATTTGTATTATATTGAAATTTACGCGAGTAGTACGCTACGGCAAAACATTGTTGGTAATTCTGTGCTCTAAATATGGGTTAAGGTCAAATAAATGCCCTCATTATTCATATGTAATTCAAAAGAATGTCATTCTCAGTTTTTTAAATCGTAATTATTTTTTTTAAAAAATCATAGATAATGAAAAAGCAGGATATTATCGTGAGTTTCAACATATATTCTTCCCTTTTAACCCCAACACAAAGTTTCAAGTTTCACAGAAACCAATCTTGCTCTTTTAGTAGATGGTTTAGTTCGGTGAGGTGATTGCAACACGTGACACGTACTTCGATACATTTTGCGACAGAATTCATTTACTTTTATTGACTGCGACCGCGGATATTCGATTATTAGGAATTTTGATTGTTTCGTTCTTCGAATGTTATCGTCGGCATATCCAAATAGAATTGTGTAGCGATTATCAGCATTTTCGGAAACTATGCACCAAAGAGCTCTCGGATTCAGTGTTATTTTCATTTACGACGATATCGGTTGCGTTCCTATTAAATTCATGCTTTATAAATTTCGGACCAATTTCACTGTCCGAATAAGATTTTTACAGAGTGCCTCAAGTACAAAAAGGAATGTTAGCATGATATATTCGAAAAGTAGCCACCATGCGTGTTTTGTGAAACATTCTCCAACTTTTTAATTTGCATCAAATCTCCAAATGTTTTCAGATATACCGAGTAGATATGAATTAGCATAAAATCTCGTGAATACAAATTACGCAAAATTAATTCGTTTATTTTAAATACGCCAAAGGACATTACAATTATCATCACGGATATACAAT
>JACCGJ010004966.1:0-19562 GCA_013407085.1 Atriophallophorus winterbourni | reverse complement strand
TTTAGTAATTTCGCGAGCGATTGTGGTGGGAAACGTCCGAAAATTCGTTTCAGTAAACCTAGCAAGCTGCACGCACGCTTGTAGACGGCTTCGCACTGTAGGCTGTTCTTCAAAGTGCCAGACACCAAGATTCCGAGATCTTTTTGTGATGTACTCTATTCAAGCGGGTGGATGCCGAGTGTATAGGGAAAGGGAAAGGGTTTTCCGACTTGCAACATTTTGCACATGCGGAAATTGAATGGCAGTTTGTTTTGGATTGACCACTGGTGCAGTTTATTCAAATCTCCTTGCAGAACTTGACAGTCCTCGATAGAGTTGACCTTCCTCCAGATTTTTACGTCGTCTGCGAATAAAACAAGCTTACATGCTAGTTAGTTCGGTAGGTCATTTATAAATAAGAGAAACAGTATCGGACCGAGAACCGAACCCTGAGGGACTCCGCTCGTGGCTTCAATTGTTCGAGAAGTTTCACGATCTATTCTGACTTTTACTTTGCGTCCAGACAGGTAACTTGTGAACCATGTTAGTAGGTTTCCGATGACGCCAACATTCTGCAGCTTCTGAAGCAGTAAGGAGTGATTCACTCTGTCGAATGCTTTGGATATATCTAAGTAAACGGCATGAACGGAACCCCCTTGGTCTAGTGCTTGCGTCCAGTCATTTAGAGTCGTGAGTAAGTTAGACAGGCATGAATATGTTTTCCTAAATCCGTGTTGTGTGAAAGTTATTAGCTGATGGTTCTCGAGATGTTCAACAAGTCGTTCACACACCAGGCGTTCCAAAATGTTAGAAACCGCTGAAAAAAGCGTCACGGGGCGGTAATTCGCCGGATCAGAACGACTGCCTACTTTGTAGATTGGTGTGATAACACCGGTTTTCCATTGAGTTGGTACGGTTCCCGTATTCAATGAGTGCCTAAATAGACCACTTAGTGGGTCACAAAGCTCCAGCTCGCATGACTTCAGAACAGCGGGTGTTATTCCATCCTCTCCTGATGATTTGCAAACGTTCAGCCGGCGTAGATGCTTTCGCACAACCGTAGGATTTACCTCGATGTTGCTAAGGCATTCGACTTGTAGTGGGTGCGGCAAAGACGTCAGCGTGGACACGTTCTTTGGACAAAATAGTTGCGCATAAAATGATATAAGGGCATCAGCTGTATCCTTGACATTATCAGTCAGTCCGTTCTCTGTCTGGATAGGAAATACACCTGGTTTAACCTTGGTCGCGGTGTTTACCATGGTGTACAGCAACTTAGGATGTCGTTCCATCTGGTCGATCAGCTTAAAATGGTGATATTGCTTGTCTTCTCGAATTAAGGACGTCACCTTGTTACGAAAACTACGAAAGTGTTCCCAAGATGCGTCTGTTCGTGTTATTTTATGTGCAGCCCACGCGGAATTTCGCATGGCTATCCACTTCCGAGTGCGGCTTCGGAGTTTGAAGCAAAATGTTCTTGATTTCCTTTGGGGAACACAGGTAGAATTCTCGTCTAGTTTTGTACCGATATAACTTAACAGACTAGAACAATGAGTATCTGCATTCGTAAGATCGAGATGTTTTTCCTCCATAATCGTAATGGCACCGCGAAGGCCGAAGTAATCGACTCTCCTGATGAACTTAACGTCGCCTGACGCCCTTCGGGCGTTGCACACGAATTCGAAGGACAACACAAGATGGTCACTTAGCCCCAAAGGACTATGATACTGCACTGACTCCACTGCTGTTGCTTCGGAGGTTAAAACCAGATCTAGAATTGATGGTTCATTGAGTCCCCTTTGTCGAGTGAATGAACGGACATGGTTGTATAGGGGAGCGAAAGTGATAATCTCACGGAATTTGTACTCAAGGGATTGCTGAGTATGCACACTTTTGGAGTAGAGATGTGGGAGGTTAAAATCACCCATTATTAACAATTGGCATCCTCTAAGGTTTCCAGCGTTGCGCATCATTTGTAACAACGTTTCATTGTGGGCATCGGAAGAGTTGGGCGAGCGGTAGATCACACCAAGTATACAGTTCTCTCCAGTTTTCAAGCGAAGGCTACACCACATGGTGTCCTCTAGCTCAAACGTTGTGTCAGATACAGCTGTGCATTGAAGACGCTCGTTATAATACAAAGCAACTCCACCTGTAGCGACCAAACCGTCACTGGGGAATAGTTTCTTTCACGGAAACTAGCTGCCTGCTACGAGCCACGAGAATCTTCTACCGGGAGTGACGAGCGTTTACGAATCGATCCCAAATCAGAACAATACGTCAAATAACGCTTACTATATTGACAAAGGCGATTAAAAAGCAAAATATAACAAACCTCAACGGTAATCGAATACAGGTTTTCAATGCAAACCCAAAGCGTCCAATAAACGGAAGTCCAACAACTCAGTTGAGAGCACAAAAAATTACCGTTTTGCAATAACGGTAAACACGGGTAACGGACAAATCAAAATGTGCGGAAACCGAAGTGCAGTTAAACAAAGGGAAAATGTTCGGGAAAGAAAACGCTCACAGATTTAACATTTAGTTTAAATGTTATTTTCAATATGAAGAACAAACAAAAAATATCACTGGAAAATTATGACACAAAAAACTTGATAAGAAACACGGGTGTAGGGTGGGAACAAATGTCTTCAGTTCGTTTGATCTTGCTGGACCGAAAGAGGAATTTTCTAGACATCGACGCGGATTCATACACCGCCCACCAAAATTCCTCAAAATCTGAAAAGCAAGTAGAGACACAAACAATGAACTGCGGGGCTCTCCTCTACCTGGCTACCTGGCCCGTGTACCTGCGCAACCCATGACAGCGGCTCGACGATCAAATGTTTGGTGGTATCTCTGGAGTTGGCAGACCCGAAGACCCGCCTCCCACCTAAAACATTTGCCTTCAGTGTAATCAACGTTCGTCTTCGCATGCAACCGGCAGACTGAATGCTTGGTGGTATTTCTGGGGTCAGCAGATCCGAAAACCCGCCTCCCACCTTAAGCACCAGCCCCCGGGCCCGACACCCCAGGTACACCCTATTCCCCACCCTACCGCTACACTACTCGGCACCCTCAAGCAAACATAGCTTCCTAACGTCACGCTCCAGGATTCCTGCAGATGAGCGCACGGTTACTCTTCGAACTAATCCATCTCCACTATCGTTACATTCGAGCACCAACCCTAGCGGCCACTTTTCCTTTGGGACTTGGTCACTCACTAGCAGTACGACATCGCCTTTCTTCAAGTTTCTCTCTGGCTTCAACCATTTTTGCCTTCTTTGCAAGGTTGGGAGATACTCCTTGATCCATCGATTCCAAAAGATCCCAGTGAGATAATTCACTTGCTTCCACTGACGCGTATACCGATCACGTAAACTAGCATCAGAAGGGATCCCCATGTTGCTTCCCATCAACAGAAGATGGTTTGGAGTCAGAGGTCCATCGTCGCGGCTATCCAATGACGGTGGCACCAAAGGTCGATCATTCAATATACGTTCTGCTTCGCACATAAAAGTATGCAAACTTTCGTCCGTCAACGTCTGCGCATTTACTATGGCGTTTAAAATATTTCTGATTGAACGCACCATACGTTCCCAAACGCCGCCTCTATGACTAGAACTAGGGGGGTTAAAGTGCCATTGGATATGATGAACAGCTAGACGATTAGCGATCACGTGGTTATCGAGCCTTTGAATGTGCTCTTTCAGCTCTCGAACGGCCCCTACAAAATTCGTGCCATTGTCGCTGTAAATTTCAACGGGTTTCCCTCGCCTGCTAACGAAACGCATCAGTGCCATGATGAACGAATCGGTAGTGAGCGAGTGTGCAACTTCAATATGAACTGCTCGAACACGTAGACAAGTGAAGACACAGCCATACCTTTTCTCAATCGAACGACCACGTTTGACTGGGAAAGGTCCAAAATAATCCAAACCAACCGATTCAAAACAACGCAGTCCCTGCTGAATTCGAGCCAATGGAAGTGGAGACATCATCTGCTTACACTCGACTGCCAGTCTTTTACGACACCGGGTGCACTTCCCTATCACCCTTTTCACTGTGCGACCCCCTTGAAGTATCCAAAATTGTCTGCGTATTAAACTCTGCACATGAACCATGCCACAATGACCTTCAATTTCATGAAAATACCGGATGATGAGTTCGGTGACAGTATGCCGCGAGGGTAAGATAATTGGAGTACGAAAAGCCGCAGGATAGCTGGAATAATTTAAGCGTCCACCAACACATAAGACTCCATCCAGGACTATCGGGTTCAGCTTGGCGAATCTGCGATGCCTCAGGCACTTCTTGTTCTGTTTCGTTTCATAGTTTGCAAGCTCATCAGCAAACACTTCCTGCTGCACGAACATGATTACTTTTCTTTCTGCATTTCGCAGTTCAGATACGGTGATTGCAGACAGTGATCTCAACGAATTCCGCTCCGGTGGCTTCAGTTTGAGGTAATCAACAAACCTTGTCAGCCATGCAATACTCCTGAGCAACTTCGACCAACTAGAGTGATAGTTGACGACAGCATTCAAACCATATTCTAGTGAGCTATTTGCCGATGTTATATTAACCCTTTTGTATTCTAGTTCCGGAGAATGAACTGTGTTTGTATCCAGGTTCAGAAATTTTCGCTCTGGCCATACAACAGGGCCTGTCAACCATCGCTCCAACTCAACTTTCGAACGTATGCCCCTTGAAGCCAGGTCTGCAGGATTTTCACCTGAATTCACATGACTCCACTGTGATGAATCGGTATACGTGTGTATAATCGCTAGACGGTTGGCGACGAACGTAGAGAATCTAGAAGTAGTGTCGCATATATAGTGCAGGACTATCATCGAATCAGTCCAAAAACAGATTTTAGAGAAAAGTTCCGCCATTCCTTCCTTTAACAACTCACTGACACGTACAGCCAATACTGCAGCATTGAGCTCGAGGCGGGGAACAGTGACAGTTTTCAAGGGAGCTACTCTGGATTTTCCAAAAAGAATACAGCTTTGACATTCGTTTGCACTTGAAATGTGTTTAGCGTATGCTACAGCACCGTACCCTGTCTCTGAGGCATCGGCGAATATATGCAGCTCGAAGTTACATTGAGAGTTGTTATCGGCACATCTGATACATCTTGACACAGATACGGTTTCAATGACGTTGACTAACCGCAACCAATCGTTCCAACAGACTTCATCAGCCTCACAAATAGGTTGATCCCATCCAAGACCCGATTTGCAGAGTCTTTGAAGTAGCATCTTAGGGGGAAGGCAAAGTGGAGACAAAAGCCCCAACGGGTCGTAAAAGGATGACACAGCCGATAGTATACCACGACGAGTCATTGGCCTCTCGGGTAGGTTGAATCGAAATTCAAAGACGTCGCTATCCGCGTTCCATTGCAAACCCAATGCTCCATGCACATGATCGTATGAATTACTCATATTGACCGTAAATGTGGCACAATCTGAACTCGGCAGGTCTTTTAACAAACGTTTATCGTTTGACACCCACTTCCTTAAATGGAAGCCGCCTCGAGAAAGCATATGTCGACATTGGTCAACGAATTTCTTGGCGACAATAGAGCAGTCAAATGATACCAAACAATCATCAACATAAAAATTTTCCATAACAGCACGTTGGGTAAATTCATCATAATCACCAGCGAAATCCATTGCGGTCTTTCGAAGAGCATAATTGGCGCAGAATGGGGAAGACGTAGCTCCGAATGGATGAGCTGTCATCTCAAATTCGACCGGATCTTTTTCGACATCCGCATCATCCCACCACAGAAATCGTAATGCCGATAGATCTTTGTCAGGTACCTTAACTTGCATGAACATTTCTTCAATGTCTGCAGCTAGAGCTACCTGACCTATCCTGAAGCGCAAAAGCACGGTAACCAGATTCGCTGTTGTATCAGGGCCCTGGCACAGCATATCGTTCAGTGAAAACCCATGAAATTTGGCAGCACAATCCAGTACTACCCGAAGTTTTTCTGGTTTTTTGGGGTTCAACACAGCGTGATGAGGTAGATACCACAAGGGCCGATTACTCTCGGCAACATACGGTCCAACCTTCCTTGCATACCCTTTGGTCACGTTGGCATTCATCACTTCTGTGTATTTTAGACAAAATTGAGGATCTTTTAGGAAACGCCTTCTCAAACTTTCTATCCTTTTGAACGCGACTGACCGATTACTGGCAAGTTTGGGGACACTATCCTTCCAGGGAAGAGGTACTACGTAATGCCCATCGACTAGCCTTGATTCTTCCTCCACTAGCTGAAGTACCTTTTTATCTTCGACGGAAGGGGAGTTCCTAATGCAACTCGAATCTTCAAATTCCGAGTCGTACATTCTTCTCAACAGCGATTCTATTTCACAAACTCCGCCAGAGAGCAGATTGACCAGGGCTGTTTTATGCGCTCTATAGTTCGTAGGTCCCAACAACACCCAACCGAGTAGGGTTTTCACAGCGTATGGCTGTTTCCGAGCCCCCAATCGCTGTTCGATTGCCCAATGTGCTTCCGGGATGTCACATCCAATCAAGATAACTATGCGTTTACGGTCAGTTTCCTCAAATACCACATCCTTGAGATGGGACCATCGACCTGCTAATTTTGAACGAGGCCGCATGTTTGCAAAGGGCATGATTTCATCAACGACCAAAGCCTTGTTGATGTCAATTATCTCCAGTCCATTAAGCGATTCTAACTTGAACTCACTAGCAATGTCGCGAGCGGACATTGTACCGTTCATCGTCTTAATGCGAGTTTCTGAAGCTTGCATCTCAAGTCCAAGTTTTTCAGCGACTTCACGGCAAACGACTGTCGTATCAGAACCAGAATCAAGAAATGCGTATGCTTCCAAAGAACCTCCAGGTCCTACCAAGCGAACAGGTAATACTCCCATAGAGACAACTTGCCCACAGTTCGTCATGCTCACTGTTTTGCTTTCAACGTGAGACTGGACCTTAGGTTCCCAATGCAGCAATGTGTGGTGAGAAGCCTTACAGCCAACGACTTGACATGAATTTGTGACACGACAAAATTTTCTGTCATGACCAGCCTTCAGGCATTTGAAACACAGGCGAAACTGCTTCACCTTTTTCCAACGTGTTTCGCAGTCGGCAGTAATGAAGTCTTGGCAAGATGCCACTCCATGAGTACCCCCACAGGTTGGGCATCCTGGATTTTCAATCTTCTTTGTGTCGTCTGCACGCCACTGAGCAAAGGTTTGCTTTCTATTCACGACTGGTTTATTACCAGTTTCACTCGTGTAAGCGTTCTTACCCTTGCGATTTTGCTCCACTAATTGACCGAACCGGCTGTTAGCAATCTTTGCCCGTAGACTGATAAAGCCCATCAAATCCGCGAAATTTGGCTCTCGGTCTTCGCAGGTACGCTGCTCGACGTTCTCAGCCCACTGCTGCTGTAGATACAGAGGAAGTGTGCGGACTAAGCGTTCAAGCACCATCAATGAATTGAGGTCCGCAGTGTAGTTCATTTGCTCTAGAGCAATTTGGCAATTACTCATCTTTATCACTAGGTGTGACAATCGTTGCGGACTGTACGGTGCTGCTTCAAACTCACTGAACAGTCCATCCAGCATGGATCTTGCTATTTTATGCGGTTGCCCGAAGAGGTCCTTCAGGATTGCTCTCGCCCGCTTATAAGCACGTTCAGGTGGCAGCATGACACACTCTTCTATAGCTTCCTTTGCTATACCTCGGCAATAATGTAGCAGATACAGAAACCTCTGTCCGTCATCACGAGTTCTAGACTCCACATAAGTCTCGAACTGACGAAAAAACTTCCAGTAGGTGCTAGCTGAACCGTCAAAAGACATTAATTCTATCTTTGGAAGATCAGATCGTGGCAAACTACCGGGGTTTTTATTACGAACAGAAGCTTCTACCTCCGAACGAGGGTAGTCAGCTACTTCTTCCTTTTGATGCCCACAATGCGCAAGATAACTTGCAACCTTTTGATCGGTATCAATATCTTGCGAGTGTGAATCCGCATCGTCAGATGCAGAAGAAGCTATTTCGGCCATTTTAACCGCCTGTGCAGCCTCAAGCATTTCCAGTTTTAGGAGTTCAAGGCGCAATTTAGCCTTACGAACAAGGATTTTTGAATCAATCGTTGAACCCCTTAAGCTACCACGAGAGCCCACAACAGAACAATGAATGCGCTCACCTGCGGTGTCTTCCGTTTCATTATCGACCAACTGTTGGGAAGATTTGATCTTTGCGACAAAACTTCGGGTAACAGGCATATTGACGTCAGCGAATTCGACGTTGAGTACTGTAGCGACCAAACCGTCACTGGGGAATAGTTTCTTTCACGGAAACTAGCTGCCTGCTACGAGCCACGAGAATCTTCTACCGGGAGTGACGAGCGTTTACGAATCGATCCCAAATCAGAACAATACGTCAAATAACGCTGTACTATATTGACAAAGACGATTAAAAAGCAAAATATAACAAACCTCAACGGTAATCGAATACAGGTTTCAATGCAAACCCAAAGCGTCCAATAAACGGAAGTCCAACAACTCAGTTGAGAGCACAAAAAATTACCGTTTTGCAATAACGGTAAACACGGGTAACGGACAAATCAAAATGTGCGGAAGCCGAAGTGCAGTTAAACAAAGGGAAAATGTTCGGGAAAGAAAACGCTCACAGATTTAACATTTAGTTTAAATGTTATTTTCAATATGAAGAACAAACAAAAAATATCACTGGAAAATTATGACACAAAAAACTTGATAAGAAACACGGGTGTAGGGTGGGAACAAATGTCTTCAGTTCGTTTGATCTTGCTGGACCGAAAGAGGAATTTTCTAGACATCGACGCGGATTCATACACCACCACCTGATCTTGAACGGTCCCGTCGAAGTAGGATCATGTTGGGAAGTGCCAGCTCGCAATCGTTCACCTGATCGTAAAACCATGTTTCGGTAACAGCAATGATGTCAGCAGAAAACTGAGCGTTAAAGTGAGACAATTCGTCGATTTTGTTCCGCAAGCACTGTGCATTTGTGTATAGGCATTTAACAGTGGTTTTCGTGTGTAGCGAGCCTATGCGGATGATGTTTGTATGTCCGACCCCCTGAGAGCCGGACCATGATGTACTCAGTCCGACTCGGTTTGAGCCGGACCCATTACGTTTTTTGATGTATTGATTGCTTCCGTTTCGGTGGGAACGCTACCGTCTACCGCACCCAGCCGCGAGTGTGTCTCACTCATTGGTTTGGGTGGGCTAAGTCTAACATCCTTGGGTAGTGTTCGTTTCTTTTTTGTCCATTCCGACCTTACTATTTCAGCCATAGCGCTGGTCAAGAACGTAATCTTCAGAGGTTTCGGTCCATCCCCTTGTATTTTGGCGAAAAAGGAACTCGAAAAGTGTCCACAACAACGGCATTAGAAATATCGAGAGAACACGCAATGTAGCGCCATTGTTTGACGTCGTGCTCTACCGTTTCCTGATTCGATGCTTTAGAAGTATTTTCTGGTACACCAAGTAGAACTATACTTCGCGATACCATTTTTTCCCTGTCGTTCAAGCTGCCCTTCTTTTCCCACCATGGTACATCGGGATATATGCGGCAGTTGGAGTCGGAATCTGACTTGAGTAGGTATGCATTCAGCAATACGTTCTCGATATCAGCCTCGCATTTTAGTTTTACCTTGAGCAAGCGAGGTTGACCAATATGAGGTGAAGATGAATGGCGGGTTAGACGAGTCACCTTTTCTGCGTTTACATGTTCAATTTTCATTAGGTGACAAAGTTCAGACCATTTATCGACATCATGTTTCTGTTTGCTATCAAACAGGCTTTCTTGACGACCCAACTAGATTCCGAGAGGGTCCGCCTCTGTCTATTCTTGACCTAGTTATTTCAAATTCTGAAAGCGGTATACAAAATGTGTTCTTACTGCCACCACTAGGAAAGAGCGACCACGTAGTGTGAGCCTGCGAGTTACTTCTGTCATTTGGTAAACCCCAACATAAGATGTCTCGAAGCTTCCATAGGATAGACCCTGCTTCCCTATTACAGGCAGCAGCGCTACTCCCGTGGCAAAACATTGACCATGTGGATGGGATGTGGGGGCAGATAAAAAAAACATCCTTCAACTTCAGAATCGATTCACTCCTCTCTTAACCGTTCCCCAAAATGGTGAACCTCAATGGTGGTCAGCCTCAGTATCCCGTAGCGTACGTCACCGCGACGCAAAATGAAGGCGTTATAAGCTTACTCCCTCATGTGGGACTTGGGCCCGTTACAAAGAAGCGCGAAACATGGCTGTTTCCAAGATACGTGCAGCAAAGATTTCTTTCGAAATGAGACTGACTCAAGAGACCCATACTCATCCGAAGCGTTACAACAGTTACGTTCAATCTAAAGGGTCAACACGAAAAGGTGTAGGTACCTTGAGAAGGGACGATAGCTCAGCCGTCATTGCAAGCACTGAAGAGGCTCAATTGTTTTACTGGCATTTTCGAGGCGTAAAACGCCGAGATTATAACTCGAACGCCTCTGCGCCATCACTTCAATGTGTACTCGCTGATCGCCCCCTCGGCACTGACCTTACATTCAAAGTACACCATGTCGAGTATATATTGGCCAGCCTAGTTTACAACAAGTCGGCAGGGCCCGATAGCATCCATCCACGAATGATCAGACTGCTAGCGCCTATATTAGCTGTGCGGATCACAGAACATTTCACATCATCCCTTAGTCAGGGTACCCTTCCTTTGGACTGGAGAACAGCCGTTGTAGTGCCTATCCATAAAGCAGGAGCTTCCTCGGCGGTCAAAAATTACCACCCGGTTAGCCTCACTAGTGTACTATGTAAGGTTATGGAAAGATTGATCCGCGATAAAATATGTGGATATCTAATCAAACACTCTCATTTGAATGGCGCACAACACGGCTTCCTAAAATGTAGGTCATGTCTGACAAATATGTCAAGCTTACTAAACGAGGTTACTAAGAGGATGGATGATGGTATAGCTGTAAAAGTCTTCTATCTCGACTTTAGTAAGGCTTTTGATTCAGTCAAGCATAAGCACTTGCTTCTCAAACTCTCAGCCATAGGAATATCAGGAAACCTTCTCGGCTGGATTCGGGCATTCCTTAGCGACCGTTCCTTTACTGTCAGGGTGGATGATACTTACTCCGCAAGTGCGCATGTAACTAGTGGGGTTCCCTAAAGCTCAGTCTTGGGTCCGTTGCTGTTCCTCATCTTCATTGATGATCTAGCCAACCAACTGCGCTCACCCGTTATATGTTTGCTGACGACGTTAAAATTGTCGGTAGGTCGGATAACTTCGATCTTAGGAGGAGGCAACTTGGGAGGGATCCTATAGAGACCTTTAAGGTTGTCAAAGGATTAAGTTGTCTCGAATTCGATAACTTCTTTCGGTTCTCTCCTTTGGTTGGTACACGAGGGCACAGTCTTAAGCTAAGTAAACAGCACACCAGGCTCGAATCCTGAACGCACTTCTTTAGCATCCGTATAGTGAACGCGTGGAACTCACTTCCCGCAGAACTAATCATGGCAACTTCAGTAATTGCGTTCAAACGTGGGCTGGACCAACGGTGGCAGGAGCTCTTCCCGGAGCATTACCCTTAGGACAAAATCTCTCCAAATTTATGAAAAAAACACAAAAGTATTCGAAAAACATTTTGAAACACAAAAAAGAGTGTTTTTTTTTCGTTTTTTCGTATTTGTGGAAATAAACTGCTGTCCATCGTCTTTTCATTCGATTGGACATGCAACATGCATAACTCATGCATAACTTTACCGAATGGATTCACACGCATGCTATGAGCCAGCATGTCATTGAGCCAACAAGGTTTCGACAGGGTTGCTTACCTTCGTTACTGGATCTTGTAGTCTCTTCGAGTGGTGAAATGGTACGACAGGTAGAATACCTCCCTCCGCTAGGAAAGAGTGATCATATTATGATAAGCTTTCAGCTAATACTCAGGTATGACAAACCTCCTCCTAAACTGAGGCGTGATTTTAAATGTGTAGATTGGGATCTTGTAACAGAAGAAGCTAAAACGATCCTGTCGCAATACACAGGTGAAGATGTGGCTGCTAATTGGCAGCTTCTCCATTGCTGTCTCTCGAGCTTGCAAGATACGTTTGCTCCGTTGGTTCCTGTCAAGCGGCGCAACAAGCCAATGTGGTTCACACCTGCGATGCGACGGGTGATTAAATTCAGGGATCGAGCCTGGAAAAGCTATAAGACTTCACAGACACAACGGTCCTGGATACAGTATAAGACAGTGAGGAATAAGGCTGTAGCTATGCAACGCACAGCGAAACGTGAATTTGAAACACGGTTGGCACGCAATATCCAGCAGTGCCCAAAGCGTTACTATAGCTATGCCCAATCTAAAGGCAAAACGCGCGAGTGGATCGGTAACCTGCAACAGGATAACGGACCCCATATAGTTTCAGATGTCGAAAAGGCTTTCGCGTTTCTCAAACACTTTCAGTCAGTCCAGAGAATTGACCGCCAAATAGACCCGCCTATCACACCAGTCTCTGTAAAATCGGATGGCATTGCTGTACTCGAGGGACTATATTTCACTAATGATGAGATTAGACTTCAGCTTGCAGCAACTAACCCACATAAGTCTGCAGGCCCAGACGGTATTCACCCTCAGTTTATTAGAAACTTGGCGCCCGTACTAGCTGAGAGCGTGGGTCGTCTTTTCAACGCATCGCTGGTGCATGGAGTCATTCCGAGTGATTGGAAGCTAGCCGATGTTATCCCGATACACAAAAGCGGCAGTCGTTCATCTGTCTGTAACTATAGACCGGTAAGCCTTACTGTCATTCTGTGTAAGATCTTAGAGAGGCTGATCAGAGATCGGATCTGCAGGCACTTAGTTGAGGTTAAGTTGCTGGACTCTGCTCAACATGGCTTCCTTAAAGGAAAGTCGTGCCTAACAAACCTCTTGGGCTTTCTAAACGAGGTCACCAGAAAATTGGATAAGGGCCAACAGGTTGAGGTTTTCTACTTGGACTTCTGCAAGGCTTTCGACTCAGTGAACCATAGACTGCTCGCTACCAAACTAGGCTCTATGGGTATCGCTGGTCCTCTAAGGAACTGGATAGTAGGCTTCTTAAGCAACAGGTACTTTCGTGTCAGGGTGGGCAGTACGTACTCACCGAAAGTAAGGGTTACAAGTGGAGTTCCGCAGGGATCTGTACTCGGGCCGCTACTTTTCCTTATCTTCATCGATGACTTGGCAGCGGCGCTTAAGTGTCCCTGCTACATTTTGCGGATGATGTCAAGTTTATTGGATCACCGAACGAACGTGATTTTATTGACGATATTGAAAAGGTTATCAAGTGGTCTGTTATATGGGATCTACCAGTTAACTTCTCAAAAATCTATCTCTTGTCGAAAGTCGGCAAGAAGCTGGCGGTAGCTGGCCCAGATGGTACACTTGTGATAACTGGGGTGCCGAGAGTACGCGACTTAGGTATAGAGATTTCTGCGGACTTCAAATGGGCTGATCAATGTGCAGCTGCTGCACATCGTGCTAGGAGCGCGCTGTTTCGCCTTCGATCAGTTTTATCCTGCAGGTCCCCGGAGGTATCCATACCGATATACAAGGCTGTCGTTAGACCTCATCTCGAGTACTGCATTCAAGCTTGGTCACCTTATCTTGAAAAGGATATTGCAAGGCTTGAGGGTGTTCAGCGCCTTGCTACTCGTATGATCGAAGGGCAATCAGGTAGATCTTATGAGCAAAGACTATTAAGTCTAGGGCTCTTTTCACTGAAAAGAAGGCGGCTGCGTGGGGACCTGATAGAAACCTTCAAGATCATGGCCGGTTTTAGTACTGTTCAACCAGGTGAAATGTATGTTCTCGCACCCAATGTGGGTACTCGAGGTCACCCTCTGAAACTGGCCAAACACCATGTCAGGTCTAATGCTCGTAAGCACTTCTTCAGTGAAAGAGTAGTAAGCTACTGGAACTGCCTACCTGAAGATGTCGTGAACTCTAACTCTGTAATGTGTTTCAAGAATAGATTTGATGCCGTATGGAGCTCACTATTTCCTGCATTTTGCCCCTAATTGAATAATGATATTGTATTTACCTGGTCTTTGAAATGCACTAATGTCTCCTCACCTTTGGTGAGGGGAGTTTTTGCTCTACATTCCAGGTAACCATCCTGCCAGAAGAAATCTGTGAACTATTTTGTTTGAAGTGGTGGGCGCTCTTTTTTGGCATACCACCGGAAGAAATCTGGACGCTCGATTGGCGACCTAGCCACTTATCGTCCTGTGCAACCTGAACCGGAACCTGAATCTCTCACCTTTCGGTGATGAGACATCTCCGATCTTCCATTCACAGTTACACACGCCTGTGTTACTTACGAATCAATCGTGGTAGTGGCGGGTGTTTTCAAGCACACCTTCGAAATAATCTAAGCATTCGTTTCGCCCTGTGATACTGATACTGATATTTATTTTACCTTGATGTTGCGCGGGTAAAATGACTGTGCTCATGTTGTTTCGTTTCTTTCGTGGTCTTAAACCGTATGCCCAACGAATCCGATGCTTTGATCTCCCTCGTCAAAGGGAAGGTGGAATAGGACCTTCATATTATATTATACCAGAAATACCCCCTGAGTCATGCAAAGAAACGTTTAATATAAACACCAACAATTTTTCATCGATTAATCAGATCACGCCGGATCTTGCATTCAACGGATTTTCCAGATTGTTGATCGACCTCCAGGTTTCTCTCTCAAAACTATCAGAAAATATTCAAAACCATAATGTCTCCCTAGATTCAAAATTGTTATATACAATAGATGAAATTTTTTATCCGGTAGAATACGCCTTGAGAATAATCCAAGCTGCATGCCAACTTAACAACAACCCACTCTGGGATTTTACTCTGAGGTGTTTGATTAAAAAATGGAAGAATTATAAGTTCGAATATTTCTGTCTAGACCCAGTCATCTACAATGCATTAATCTCGCTCAAATCTGGAAAGAATCTGAACGGTGTGGAATCTGGTAAGTCGATCATTAATCTTTTGCTGGACATTGAAGACACTACTTATTCCTATTTACCACTCGTTTCATAGCTACATAAATTTAGTCCAGAAAGAATTGTTTACCGCGCTGTGGAGTTAAAGCAAGCTAGTTCAGTTCTCATACTCAGTATCAGTGATTCAATGATTCAGTAATTCAATTGATTCAGATGAGCTTGTTGGAAAAATATCGATATCCTACCGAACACACTAAGTCACCTTTCTCGTTAATTATTGGCGACCAAAATTATTCCCATGTCTTTTCAAGTAACGTTAATAATGTCATGCTCTTATTTCCGGGATAAGTCTTACATGTGATTACCAGCTTTTCTGCTTACCGCCACCGACTTCCGAAACGGATTCTTTTTGCGATGCCACATCCTGATTGGCGTAAATCTCGGGGTGGCCAAGCGGTCACTTACCATAGGCAGTTAAAAACCCTAAATAGTAACCTTTCCAAAGTCGGCGCAGCGTGTCTTCCAGGCTGGTGTCCCCGCGATCAGATATTGCAGTGGTTAATTACGCTTTAGGATATGTCCTGAAACCGTGTTCAATGGCGGTCTTGCACTAATCTTATTCTTGGAGTGTTTGCTTAACCTTGTATTCTGTCAAGCGGAGTGACGAGAAAAGCTTGTTATAATGCATGACAGTGAAAGTCGCAAGTAAGCTGCCGTGCTGATGTTGCTCTACTCGTTCACGAAAATTGTCTGAACGCAGGTTCCATTCGAGGTGTAGGCACCTCTTCCAGTTTGTTTATGCTTACTCTTCTATAGATTCCGTGGCAATTTAAGTCCCGCCCTTCCCCATCTTTTAGGATTTTACTTTTTCATGGTTGTATGGCATTCGGTACGTGCTACCGGTGTAATGCTGTCTTTGATGGTGATGATGATGATGATGATTCGTATACTTCTTCCCGTGTTACAATTTAGAGTAGCTTATTGTCAAACTTTCCTACGTTCAATAGAGTCATACAATGATGTGCAATTTCTCCATTTTTGTTTGAATTTGTAATATCATAGAGGCAAGTATTGTGAGTTTACTGATGCCAGACATTCGTGTAGGTTGTGATACGAAACATTTTTTAGATTTTGATTATGCGGATGACATATTCCTCTTCTTTGGTCCATGCACTGGTACTCATGCTTCTTGGGATCGACTATGTACAAATGCAAAGTCTTGTTACAAGATATAGATCCGATAGAAATTGCGTTAAGCCTCAACAATGAGGAAATTGTCACAGAAGACCTGTTTTAATTGGGATACTAGTAATACTTGTTGCTTTAAGACAGATTTCATATATTTTCATAGTAGCGTTAGCGCTTCGTAACTTAGCTAACCTGCGATGTCCGAGATGCTTGAAGGGATAGTCTATAAAGCAAGTTTTATCGCTTTCGCTGTACGAATGTGAAACCCGAACGCTGATGATAAAAATGTAATGAAGTCTGCAGGTTTTTGCTAATCAATTTCCTCGCACCACAACCAAAATTAGTTGACACAATTTGATACACAACGCAAATCTCTATACTAGAATCTTCGGTGGCGACATAGATACCGAATATCAGCGTAACATTCATAGTGTTCACTGGTAAGGTCATGTAGCTGCATCACGGCGGGAGGAGGGCTGGAAAGTGAGATCGGCTCTCGCATTACAAGAGCTCGCTTCGCGTTCATTAGTCTAGGTCATCTCTGGAAGCGGTCTGACGTGAGTTTGAGACCAAGGGAGAGTTTACTGAACCTCAGTCAGTAGGTCTTGCTTTACGGGTGCGAAGCTGGGCAGTACTCGCAGAGGAGCTCCTCGCTTGGAGGTGTTTGAACATCGATGTTTACGGAGGCTTGCACGAGTGTGGTCGCAACACCGCACTAGCAACGTTAAAGTGATGCACCGTTTCTAGGTGTGGACAGCCTGATGCTACGAGACCTATCGACCGTTCCCGTCTCCGCTGGCTAGGGCATGTCTTGAGAATGAAGCCTGAGCGCCTACCCTTCCGCACGCTGCGTGTGTCGGTTGGCCAAGGCTGGCGGCGGTGTTGAGGTGGACAACCGCTTGACCTGGAAGAAGCCTTATTACTCACTTCAGACGTATGGGAGAGCAATCTGTCGCACGGCATGTGCAATCGTGCATCATTTCTGTACGGTGTCGGCTAACACCGTGGCTAATTGATTGGCCAACGGTAGTGTTTCAAGCAAAACACGCTGATTCTCACTAGCATTTCTAACTATCCTCCCCTCTTCTTATCTTTCAGCCTGCAACCTACGCATCTTAGCCCATTTGCAGTCCTCTTACTGTGCGGCACTTTGCCTGGATCATGCTTGTGCTTTTCCATACCATACATAACCGAGATGTGTTGTTGTAGACATCTTTTTAAGTCATTTGAGTAATCTTTTTGTTGTCAAGTTGCATGTAGAAAAAGCTTGCTATAATGCGTCACAGTGAAAGCTACAAATAAGTTGTCGTGCTAAGGTCCCTCTACTGGTTACAAAACTGAGTAGCTTTTTAGCTCCACCCTTTCTCGTGTTTTAGGATTTTATCATGTCATGGTTTTCTAGCACTTAAGCACTTGATACGGGTTACCCGTGTAATGCTGTCCATGATAATGATGACATACGTTAATTAAAAAGCTTTCTACTCACTCCGTGATAACGACGATGATGCAGGTAATCAATAATAATAAAATAAATAAAAATAATTAATTAATCATGACGGACAAGTCTACAATGTGGTTTTGTGTTCGACACTGCAGAAACTACCGATCCGATCGAAAATGCTCGTTGCTCGCCATGAATTTCTGCTATTCGGTCACATCATGCGGTCGAATGGTGTTGAGTCTCGTGGACCATTGATAGGAAATACGCGTCCTTGCATGCCATGTTTTGGATATTTTTCCGGCCTTCTGTGTCGAATTTCCGTCTCGTTTCTGTTTGGTTACAGCACTTGGTTGAATGTACGTTTGATTCCAAGTGTAGGCACCTCATTCTTGTATGGTATGGTATGAAAGCACAAGCTCGACAAAGTGCAGCACAGTCGGAGACTGCACGTAGGCGAAGATACTACCATGTTGCCCATGCCTCATTGCAGTATGTCTGTTCCTAATCCTGTATAGGTGTAATCGCTTTTGGGTCCTACCCATTCCCATCTTTTAGGATTTTTAACACATCATGGGTGTATGACAGTTAACCACTTGCTACCGGTGTAATGCTGTTCATGACGATGATGATGTACATGAATAAAAAACCTGTCATCAATTTCAACTCATTCAAAATTATTTCTTGTGACTTGCATGCTTAATATCACCTTAACCAATAATGAAAAATCATTTGTGTTATTGCTACACGCCACACTAGTTGATTATGAATGGATGTAGTTTCTTGCTTGTGACTGCCCCTTCACTCCAATTTTGTTACAGAACGTCTCTCTAACTTGGTCAAGGAATGCTGGGGCAACGGCGCTGACTTCGCGCTTAGAAGCTCAGTCAAAGGTGCCTCACATGGAAAGGACGACTTGTATCATTTTCGTGAACTGCGAGACGATATCCTTCACGAGGAACGCAAGTTCTTCAAGATGGTTCTGTACACCTCGGCCGTAACCGGTTACACTTCGAAAACATTAAGGCGCACCGGACGCTATCCATCTCCGACACCCTCGATACTTTTGCTAGGCGACGCGCATATTGCTGTCGCAGAATCAGATCTTGTCTCTTCCGCTCCCAGATGGTTACCGGTCGCGTTGGGAGGCGTGCAAAATGGAGGCCATGTGGAAAATATGAAAATCAACGTGGCTCACAATTCGTTGGTTACAACTTTGCTGCGTCACTGTAACAACAGACAGGTTAGTGCCACCTTGTGTTGTTACCTGTAATTTAGATGGTATGAAAGCACAAGCCTGATCCAGGCAAAGTGCCGCACAGTCAGAGACTGCATGTAGGCTAAGATACTGTCAGGTTGCCCAGGTCTAGACAGATTTGAGGGGGGAAATAGAAAGTTAGAACCTCAGAAGGGAGAAATTCATTTTCAAGACATTAGTCATACTCATCTTACACCTGGTGATTTTCAATGTTTGAAACCAAGTCACCAATGCGAGACAGAGTTTTTTGTTATTGGTTCTGCATTTACGCACTAAACACACAAGTACGTTACGCGAATTGACGTTGGTGTTTGCTATGCAATGCTGATATTATCCTTCATCATCATCATGAAGCCCAAGTCTGGAGCCAGACAAAGTGCCAAGCAATATGAAGCAGGAAAAGCAGATAAGCAAGCGCGTGGAAAAGGGAAAGCAGGCAAGCGGAATACGCAAAAGCAAATGCACAAAAAAGCAGCTTGTTTTTTGTAGTTTCACTGCATGCGATTTTTTGGTTTTTTGTTTTGTTTTTGTTTTTTTAATGTAAAATAATACCGAATAAAAAATTATGACACATAATAAAATACACTGGCGCCACTGACTTCGGTTTGTAGCCATATCGCGTAAGGTTTCCAGCCAACTATTAGGTGGAGCTTTGGACC
>JACCGJ010004965.1:0-90914 GCA_013407085.1 Atriophallophorus winterbourni | reverse complement strand
GCATGGATTTAGACGGAATCATTCCGGCTTATCTAATTTACTGATAACGCTGGACGATTGGACACAATCAGTAGATAAAGGGCAAGCAATGCAAGACTGCTACCTAGATATATAAAACGAATTTGATCGTGTTGAACATACCCTACTTCTGAAGAAGCTTGAAAGTCTTGGTATTACTGGAAAGTTGTTGAATTGGCTAAATGACTACCTAACAAACGGCACTACCAAGGTATGTGTTGACGGTGCATTATCAAAACCAATAGCAGCAACTAGCGGAGATCCCCAAGGTTCAGTCCTTGGTCCGATCCTCTTTCTGGTTTATGTCAATGAAATACCGGAAATTGTTCGATGTAACATTTCGTTATTTGCGGACGATATGGAGATTTGGCGTGGCATTCGTAGTCCAAAAGACTGTCTGCTATTACAAAAAGATCTTCATATACTTCACACTGGTCGTTGAAGAACAAACAGCCGTTTAACTTTAACAAATGCAGGATCATAAACGTGGGGAATCCAGTAGAGTTCACATATCATATAGGTTCGGAGGTCCTTGAAAATTACAGTGAAAAAAACATTTATGTGTGTGGATATGCTCCAGGTTAAAAACCTCACTTTAAAATAAGATTGCCTTTAAAAAGCGAGGCGTGCCGTAAATCTAAACGGGTATTTGGGAAAGTTTCGCGCCAGATACTCTTAAGGATTACATACTCGAGACCAGTCATGGAATATGGTGTACAGTCATGGACTCCGTGGCTCAATAAGGATGTTGAAATTATGCTGCTTTTTAGACCATCAAACAACTTGAATTACCTTGAATTTACTTGATTAGTGAAATTATATATCAAGTCTCACTTGATGTTCATGACGTATTTCAACTCGCTCGTAACAGTTAGGCCAACACTGCAATTACAAAATAGTTACCAAATAGCTATTGACGGCCAAATATAATTATTTTCAATGTGCCAATTACTTACAGACCCCAAAAACAAAACATTTACCATTTATCCACTGATTCAATGCTCACTGAAACTAATCAAACTGCCTCCACCTGATGACGGCAAACAGCCGGAAACCGGTAGTGGTTTTCAAGTGCGGTGAATGTGAGCAACACATTAATTTAGTCATCCATAACCGCCTAGAGTGCTTGACCTATGTGATTCTCCGTTTGAAAACCATGGTTTGTGGCACAAACCCTATGTAACAGTGGCATTCAACAATAACTTTGTTGAAACCGTTAATAGACTTACATAATTTCAACCACTACATAAAATCACTAGGATCATGTTAATTTCCTGTACGTCACACGGATAAAAGTTGATCATTGTGCACGCAAAATAGAATATAATACATCTACGTAAATTGGCGCACCTTGAACTTTAGTTGAAGTCAAATTTCGGGGAATCTTTGGAAATTCATGCTTCAAATCGTCGGCATAATATCGATTTCTTCATATTTCATAACGTTTTCGACAGAAACGCATTTCGTGGTATTGTATTTTGGTGCTAACATCCCCAGTACTTTCACTCCACGACCGGTTTCCGACATTTTGCCGTCATTAGGTTGAGACTGAGAGGCTTATGCTCAGTATGGATTGAAAAATGGGTAGGTGTTAAACAATTTTAGACCTCCATGCCACTGTTAAATAGATTTTATAAAGACAAATTATTATTTATTATTATATTTGCACAATCTGATACAGATATAGTGGCGTTTAACATAAACAATGAGATGTACAAAGCGAGAAGGAGGGTACAAAGCGTTGTCATCGGCATCGTTGAACGTAGGCATGATACTACCCGGTTGCCTACACCGAAGTAGGGGAGATTCCGTTTAGGGGGTCCCACCCCGAGCTTTTACCAACAAGGCAGTGGAGCGAGAGAGGTTCGCACCTATCGGTGGCCGGTGACCGACGAAGCGGTTCATAAGCCCTTTTCTGGAAATTTCCAGTTCGGAGACCGATAACCCCGTTGATAAGTTGGTGACTTCAGTTTTTGCCTGTGCACCATACAATGTCCTTGGATAGGACAAGGAGCAGTGACTTTTGGAGCGGCGAGTCACATCCGCCGCGTCGTGATGTCATCATTGGATTTTTGTGGCTTTTTATAGGGAGAACGCTTGCCAGGCGAAAACCCACCACACCCTCAGACACCACCGCCGAACCTTTCGCTGAGCTCGGAGAACCGAGCCCACCCAGCTGGCACCACGTGGAGGTATTTCGGCAAGCCAGACAAAACACGATGTTCAATTGAAGAATCACAGAATGATTCTTGGTCAAGTGCTCACGACGCTCTAAATGACCAATGTATTTTGGTGCTCACATACACAGCAGTTACACTACACAAGCGGTTTCTGAATGTTATCCATTGTCATGTGGAGACTTTAATCTTAGTTTCAGAGAACATTGAAACAGTGGGTAAGTAAGTTTTTTGTGTCTTTTTCAAAAGCTCTAATACGGTGGTTTGATATATGTATATTATTTCTAAATTGATGTATGTAACGCTTATAGGTGCTGACAATTCCGATGGTAGTAAAACATTTTTGGGGTTGACAACTCATGAATAAAAACTGACTATGGAGTTAGCGGTTTCCACGACAAAATCACTTAGTCCGTTATCTGTCATGATCAGTAAAACACCGGGTTTTAACTTCATTGTGTTTTTAAGGATTTGATAAATTGGTTTGGGATTTCGTTGCGTTCTTTTTACTAGCTAAATCTGCTGGTATTTTCTATGAGATTTGTGACGTGAAATTTGTGAAATTATGACAGGGTTATTTGTGTTCTTGCGACTCTATGAATAGCTTATGACAAACGTAGCGTTCTCAACCATTTTCAAGTGCCACCACTAATTCTGTAAGCTAGTTTTGCAGTGTTTTGTGAAGTATTGGAGAACCCGAATACGTTGGCAATTTAGAGCTTATTAATCCCGTGGTTTAGAATCACTTTCCTTCCTAAATTATAATGATATGGTTCGTCCTACGCACTGTAATTAATCGAGATTTCAACGTCTAACCATGTTTGTTACGCTAAATTAAACGATACAGGTGGATAGATTCTTGTTTTAGCTATCCCACAATGTGTGGCCGTGCTTCGTTGTGAGATGAGTTACGTTATTCAAACTGTGCACTATGCAAACAACATATAATTAAGTATCATGAAAATGACTCCACAAACGTTATCGTACTTATTGCAATGATGTCATTGCGTACATTTGAAAATGAGTTAGCAAAAACCGAACCAAACTGGCACCATATATAAATGTTCACAAACGGTTGACTCCATTATTTAGTTGTTCTGAGAATAATGCACAAAGACTGACGTAACTGATCCATTAATCGAGATTACACCGATTTTATTGCGGCAATTATGATGATTTTTTGTAAATTTTGGTTAGTAATAACTAATAACTTCCAGCGTTCATTCTGCCACATGGACTACCCGGCATATGTTTTTGTTTTTCACATTGTTGAAGTTGTGACCCAGACGGGCTCACATTGTGAATCGTACGATAACATCTCATGATATTATTGTTGTTACGCAATTGAACAAAAGGAAACCACATTCCGATTTCTAGACAGCCAGACAGTTATACCTTATCTCCACAATAGCTATTTAAATGTAGCTGCAAACGTGTGCAACAAAGAGTTCTATCACTTCGCAATGACCGCTTTTCTCGTAGTTTGTGCGTTTGTGTTGTTAAATCAAATCGATGGAGCCATCTACAGAGGACTCAATATAGCTGACATGAACTTGCAGAGTAGAGATGAGCACGCGCCCACCACTGTTGATAACCGCCATGTACTGATTGACGAAGAACATTTGCATCCTAAAGAGTGGGTCGAAACACCGCGTCCAAGAATTGTGAGAACACGCCAATCGAATAATCGAAACCGTGGGTTATACCGAACGCCTTAACTAGAATTCAATTTGATCCTCCGTGGGATAATGCAGTGACACATTTTTTGCAGTTTTGTTATGCTTTTTATTTGTTGAAATATCAAAATATTTCCTTAACATATCTATGTCATTTTTTGCCATAAACGGTCTAAAATATACACTTATTCCTAAATAAGGTTTTTCTCTCTCGAGAAACCGCTCGTGTAGTGTAATGCTTTGAGGTCGTGAGCACCAAAACACAAGGTTTTTCCTCGTTATGTACAATAGAAGATTTCGGAGCAAGGAATCGTGTATGAAAACAAAAGTCCCACAAAACCTAAGATTTATTATATGAATTCAATTCAATTCAATTTTAATGGTCGAAAAAGCATATAGCTTTACAAAAAACCACAGAATAATATGACAACAACGAATAATATAACAAGCAAAAATGGGATTAGATTGCTTACTGGGCAGTTCAAGAATCAAGTAAATATCCAAGGGCAAAAATTGTTTTCGATTGGTGGGATAACAAATGTAGGTGTATGGTGTTAAGATGTATAGTTTTCTTCAATGCACGGGTTTAGGGTCAAATAGGCATCAAGGCTTCTCTTGAAAGTTTGCTGGTTTGGTGAGTTCACAACATTATCTGGCAGATTGTTTCAAGTAAAACAAACTCGCACGGCAAAAAAATGTCGTCTGCAGTTTAGTCTCGAGTGAGGGACAGTTAGAGTAAATGTGTGAGCTCTTGTATTATGCGAGCTCCGTAGATTCAATAAGCATTGTAGAGGGTGATTTTCAGTATTCAATATATTGTAAACCAGAATCAAATCCCCTCGTAGACGACGACGTGGATAATCAAATAAATTTAGCGTTTTGATTCGCTCGTTGTAGGGTTTCCGGCTGAGTCCAGTGACAAGTTTGGTAGCTCGATGATATATTCGTTGCAAAGTCGCAACATCTTTTTTAAACCATGGCGACCATGCTTGAACCGCATATTCCATCGTGGGCCTGATGTACGTATTTATAATACAGGGAATTGTCTGTTTTGAGAACCTACCGAAAATTCTCTTTAGGAGTGACAATTTCTGTGATGTTTTGCGATAGACGTAGTTGCAGTGGCTCGATATCCCTAGGGTGTTGCTTATTAACACACCCAAGTCCCTTTGTTCCATGGTCCACGAGAGGCTGTGTGTTCCAAGAAAATACTGGTACTCCACATATTTGCCAATGTTTAACATGTGACACTTTTGGAAATTGAAAAATATGCGATTTTTTAGGGACCAAGCCTGTAGGTTGTCCAGATCCTTCTGGAGCAGTTCGCAGTCCTCCGACTTACTTATCTTAGACCAAACTTTTATATCGTCCGCGAACAGTACGATCTTGCGTTTGATGAGAGCTGGTATGTCATTAGCATAAAGCGCGAAGAGGATTGGTCCGAGGACGGATCCCTGAGGCACTCCACTTGTCACGGCTACCGACTTCGATAGAGCACCGTCCACGGAGACTTGAACAAACCGATCAGTCAGGTAATTTTCTAACCATGCTAACAGACTGCCAGTGATACCACAACGTTTCAGCTTCTGCAAGAGAATACTGTGGTTTACACGGTCAAATGCTTTCGACATATCGAGGTAACATACATGGATAGTATCCCCAGCATCCACTGCTCGAGTCCAGTCGTCCAGGGTAAGGAGAAGGTTAGTAATGCAGGAGTATCCCCTTCTAAAACCGTGTTGGGCTCCCGAAAATAGCTTATTTTCCTCAAGGTATTTGCTCAGTTTTTTTGCCACGATCCTTTCGAGTACCTTGGATACGGCGGACAACAAAGTAACAGGTCTGTAATTTGCGGGCTCCGAACGCACCCCGCCTTTGAAAATCGGGGAGATTATACCAGATTTCCATTCAGTCGGTATGACACTTTGCGACAACGATTCGCAGAATAACTGAGTTAGAGGTCCGCATAGAGATTGTGCACAATGCTTGAGTATATTCGGGGTAATTTTATCACAACCAGGGGATTTTCTGGGATTAAACGATAGTAGAGTTCCCAGCACCTCTTCTTTGTTGATGGTTATTGTGTCCAATGGTAGAGGATCTATTTCTGGATCCATTTGTATATCCACGCTTTCCTTTGGACAAAATACTGTAGCATAATAATTTACCAAAGCATCCGCGGTGTCAGCTGCATTTGTGGTCATTCCAGTGGGCGTCCGCAAGGCCGCAACTCCTGGTTTCACTGAACACTGCTTGTTCACACTCTGGTAAAGAAGCTTGGGATTCCGTTCCATTTTAGACATTATGACAGCTTGATACTGTATTTTGTCTTCAGCAATAAGTTTAATGACCTGGTTTCTTAGTTTTCTAAAGGTCTCCCATGTGGCATCGGTGGTTAACCGGCGATGGTTTATCCAAGCCTTATTTCGCAGTTTAATCCATTTCCGAGTGCGACTGCGGATTTTAAATTCGAATGCCTTTCCACACTGTTTTGGTACGAATGCTGAGTTTGAGTTGATTTCCCGGTTTAGATTGGCCAAAATGCTACACCACTGCTCTTTTACTCCTATGCATTCAATTTGCCAATCGTTAATCAAACTTAGGGCGTTTGATAATTTTGATAGGCATACCTTTCTGATGAATTTTGTTCTATCGTTTGTTCGCTCTGCTCGACATAGGTAGTCAAAAGTCAAGACCAAATGGTCGCTCGAACCTAGCGGACAATCGTATGTAATGCTTTCGACGGAGTCCTCTTCAGTTGTCAAGATAAGATCGAGCATTGAAGGCATATCTCTCCCTCTGTATCTTGTATTGCTTTCAACGTGATTATAAAAGGGAATTTCGTCAAACAGCTGCTGGAAGATGGCAGCAGTGGAGGTCTGAGAAATTTTGTTCGTCTTCAGCAAGTTAGGCAGATTAAAGTCTCCCATGATCAAGATTCTGGTATGATATCTCGAGGCAATCAAGCGTAGCTTGTCGAGTAGATTCGTATTATACACTTCCGGGGCTGCTGGTGGACGATAAATTACGCCGATTGTGCAATCATCGCCTGTAGACGTTGTCAACAAACACCATAGCGTGTCCTGGAGCACCAAGTCGGAATCCGTCAGTTCTTTGCACTTGAGTCTCTGATCATAATAGAGTGCCACACCTCCTCCACGTGACGCACGGTCTCGGCGGAGCAGTGACATGCCAGCAATCTCTAACTCACAATCGTGGATTTCCGGGCTCAGCCAAGTTTCGGTAATGGCAATTAGCTGAGATCGTTTAGTCTCATACCGAGCGACAAGTTTGGCAAATTTGTTAATCAAGCATTGAGCATTGGTATAGAGGCATCCAAGAACAGTTTTGGTAAGCAAAGATGGATGGTGTCGTGTGATGTCATAGTCTGAGACAACCGTCATTGTCACGCCGACATTTGGCGTTCGTTTCCGTTAGAAACACTAAGATATTTCTACTGATACTATATAGAGATCGTATATTATACTTTAAACAACCAGTGAACCGTCCTCCAAGTTCTTCTTTGAATTGTGATTGTTAAATTTTTCATTTATCGACATAATAACACATAACAAATCATTTTCAGCTGAAACATTTCCGTTATTCGAGTTAACAATAACTTGTTTGCTAATTCGTTATATCAAAAGTAAAGAATATACATTAGTGTGCGATGAGCTGCATCTATTATGGTAATTTTGTTATTCTGTGGTTAAACGTTGAAGCAGCTTAGTTTTTTAGTTCTTCGTTCTACGTAACCCCGATATTTCAATATTTTACCACCGCTATTTATTTTTTAATTATATATGGACGGTTTACAATGAAAATAATGCAACATTAGCCTAATTCATTCAATGGGAGCCTCCATTGGCTAACACTGCCACTGGATTCATGGCATAATGATGTGTTACGTAATCCTTCAGCACGTTTCATCATCCCATTAAGACAAACCCTGAAAATATTTTAACAATATGCTCGAGATCGAGACAATTCGGATGTTAATAGCCGGTAAATAACAAAATCTGAGGAATCGCTCGATTTTTCTTTCGGTATTTTAGCTACAACACTTTAGAAATATTGCGTCACTATGTCGATCCTAATGCAATTTGCACTCTACTAGAGAAAATGAGTGATATTGCAGTCTGCCTCAAGCAACATTCATTAAAATAGCACCTTCAAATTTGGGTTTGGTCAACTATCACTTCCATTTTAGACGCGATTGTTCACAGGTATATCAACCGCTACCTGATTGGCTACGTAGCAAAAAGATTAATATTGAGGTTTCACTGAATTCGGAGTAACCATCCCATTGAAACAGGGAACAACTTTGGCAGAGTTTGTACTGATCCACCAAATAAACCAAACATCATACAGTCCTCTGTTACTCATGACTGAACACGCTCAGATTGTGGTCCGTGTCTTGTTAAACGTGAGAATCACTAGCTGCAAACACATCAAATTTGATCAAACATTTGCTGACTTTGCTAATCGCAAATCACCACAATGTTTATCTTACCACTTCTCACAACAAGGACGTCTACTCAACTTTATTGACCAGTTCATCTTATATGTTACTAATTCATAATAGCGAAGAGTCCTTCAAATTCATCTGCCAGATGTTGTTTTGCTTCCGCCCACCTAAAGGGTGAAATGTGACGTCTGGAGAATGTGTAGACAAATACTCCTTTTTGCACTAAAGACAGTCGTACCTATGGCGTGCGTTTAGGAAAGTTTGCTAAAAAGACAATGAGAAATTTTCATCTATTTCAGACATCAATTCCTTGACTGGATCTTTCTTTTTATCCCGTCTTCTTTTACATATTCATTCTTCGCCAACGTATCTGAGTTCTTGTGTGCATTTTCGGCTGTGTCGCGCCATTAGGCTGCCGGACTGGGTAAACTCTCACACATTGTATTAATTCCCTAGTGTACGTTCCTCACCTATTCCAATTTCAATCATTGCACGGAAAGATAAATTATGACTGACTGCTGGAAATCTGTCTGTATAACCACGATTCCGGAAAATGATCCTGGTAAATACTGCCCGATCAAATGCACGTCGCAGTTGCCTAAAGTACGTGAAAGCATTGTATTACGGCGAATGGCTCCCAGTTGTCAGGTAGATGATGCAGAAGAGTTTGCCCATTGTAAGAATTGTTCAACAGTTGATGCAGTCGCTTCGCTCACGGATCATATTCCACGTTCTCTGAATAGTTATTCGAATGCTGCAGAACGTTTTTCTCTGTATTATACGAATGTATTTAACTGTGTTGTACGAAGTTCCTTACTCCAAAAAACTATCTGAATGTGGTGTTTCATGCAAAATTTCTCATTGTATTGCTTCATAGATATAAGATCTTCTCTAATGCACTGTCGTGAATGGCAAACCCTTCAGTGTGATACCGATTTCGCGTGGTGTCCTGCAGGGTGCAATACATTCACCATTTTTATTTTCCAGTGACATTGCCTATCTTCATTGTAACCCTTCTGCAGTAATTATTAATGCTCAATCTTGAAATTTAAATTTGAAATATAGGGAACACGTCTGACATTGCTAGCTTTTACTTATATTCCGAATATCATTTACCGATGCACCCACAGGTTTTCCGCTTGTCTCAAAACTGACACACAATCAAACAAACATTTATTAGATTCTTAGCTTATATTCAAGTTTTGCCATTGTAGTGCACAACACATCAAGAAACACAAATTATCCTAGATCTATTTGAAAAACATTCAACACATCTAAATCATGCTTTACTTCTAAGTTCTGATTATTTAGTTCAGTCTTTCCATAGACAATTGGGGATCCATGATGAGGCAGGTAGAAATTCAGACACAAGATTCAAGATTCAAGATTTATGGTTGAAAAAGCAATTACTTTACAATAACCATGCAGTTGAACTATAGGTACAAGTGTATATGTGTGTAGAAAAATTTTAAAATCAAAATATTTCTGGTAACGATAGATTATAAATAGTTCGGGGCATAATTTGGATTGGCTCTCAGAAAATCGTCCAGTTTTAATTTAAATATAGAAAAAGTGTTTGAGCTTACCAAATTGGCTGGCAGGGAATTCCAAGCGAAACAAATACGCACAGAATAAAAAAACCTGCGGCAGTTCTGATTGGAGTGGGGTATTTCCAAATTGCAGTTGTGACCACGGTTCTTGCTGGATGTTCGTCGGTGCTCAACCTTATGAAAATGGGTCCACTACATTGTAAGGTATCTGAAATTATTTGAGACCGATCCAGAGTCCATAATAATCAAAATAGTGATTGAAATGAATCGTTTAGGGCAGGTTATAGCAGGCTTAATTACATTATTGTGTTTAATTCGCCGAATCTTTCCGGGACGAGCATGCCTGTCAGATTGCACCTAAAAATGCCAAAGAATGGATGATTTACAAAACGAAAATTACGTCAGCCTAACCACCAACGAATGCAGATCAACTAATTTAGAATAAATGAAACAAACAAGAGGTTGCTAAATAATATTGAGAAGTTTATATCTCATTGAAATTGGAGATTAAAAATTCACGAAAATAGTAGAATACAAAAGGTTTAATTTTGGACTTCGATTCATTTGGAAAAAACGTCGATTTATAAATATGCACTCACATATTAAGAAATTGGGTAAATTACCTTTTCGCGTTGTTGTGTATAACTCGTTAAATAGTTCCGTTTTTATGATGAAAAAATCGATGCTATATACGGTGTTCCACTCAAACTTACACCGTGGGTGTAATTTGGTACAAAATGTGAATAATGAATTTCTCCAGAATTATGTGTCTTTGGGGATGGTAAGTACATCAACCTGAATAGATAATAAGGCAGATTACTAGTGAGTAAAATTTTATCAAATACCAATTGAGCCTTAATATTTCATTGAAATTGGTGACGAAAAAATTTTAAAAAATTGTAACGTACATAAGCATATTAATAATACAGCAATTTATTTTAAAAATCGTGTCCATTGCCAGACATTTACTCACATTTTACGTGATTGTATGCAACTGGATGCAGTTCGTATTCGCGCCGTTGAGGATGAGAACGTTTTTCAACGAAACTGCAAAATATGATATTCACCTGGTTGATTAAACCTAAACAATTAAAACGTAAGCGTGCGTTTACAAAACCTGAGGTAAATCAGCTACAAAACTAACTAGGGCAACTCAGCGAAACCAAAACAAAATAGGAATAAGGAGTTTGAGAATCAATAATTATTATGTATAGCAGACTATAAACTTCAACACCATTATAAATCATTGTGTGCAAGAGGTTGAATTCCGAATTTGCGCCGTTAGGTACATATTCGGGGACAGAAACGATGATATAGATTTAGCTTAAACGTACGTGCTATGAACCTACATGATATTTTTCAAAGATGATCTTTATGAAAATATATATTACTTGTAACAAAAATTGATCATTTTACTTAACATAATTCACTTTTTATGCATTGCTGAACAACAATTACCTTCTTGCGCGAATGAATACCGTTCAAGTGATGATCACGTGATCGATGTTCATATCATGTTCATCATTCCAGCCACATCATATTCTTGGAAAATTTCGAGAATTGTGATATTTGTTATTTCCCGCTTGAAGGCAATGTACTTGTGTCCAGGATTGATCATGTCTTCGATGAATCCACAGATGATTTCTTCATCAGACTCATTGATAGCCTATGAAAGTCTACATCCACCAAGGACGCGTACGTTAACCTGGCTAGTTTTTGCCAGAAACAATACGCGCAACGATTTGTGTTACTTCAGTTGAAGTTTCTTCACAAGGTTTCCATCAGTGTGGGTGTTTTGTAAGCTGAATAGTCAATATAAGATAGATGTGTCATGTATGATTCCATGTCATGTGTGTTATAAAAACGTGTGGAAAATTAGTTTCTTATTGTGTTGTGGAATTTATGTGTGAAAAAAATACCGAAGAAATGTTTTGAATCAGGGATGAATCGGCACGGAACAGATAACTATCTGTGAAGAGATGCAGTGGCCGTTTTTATACCTGGATCGAGTTTATAATTCAATTGTAGTGCAGTTGCATTATTTTTAGCTCTCACATTCTCAGGAAATACTCTTCTTACACTTACATGTACGTGAATATATTATACCTTATTGAAGTCCCATTAAATTCTGCTTCCTGGATATAACACCCTCGTAGCGGTATTCAATAAAATGAGTGAAAAGGATTTCTCATGATTTTCCTATTTTGGATATACACTTGCAACGCTGTTTATACTCTTCATGACTCAAATGTAATAACGTCATCAGAAAGATCTTTTTCTTCGCCGTCGACTGGATATATAATCAACATCTTGTGATCAGCTACCGAATCATATCGCCAGTTTATATTCTGATTTTGATTTCATTCGTAAACATCTTTTTTTGTCGAGCTCATCATATTCATCATCAATCGTTCAACATAAACACCGCTTATTCATCCACCACTAAACAGTGCTGCTCGCAACCTTGACCACAGGTTCCATTCTTTCTCGAATGAGTACCGGTCGGGTGATCCGCATTTGATGATCACAGCATCGGTGTTCATAACTCCAAATAACCATCATATACATATCATACTCCTTCGAAATTCTGAGATTTGATTTACTTGAAATGCCTGAATAAAGGCGAATCTATGGGTCCAGGAATGTTCATGAATTCGATGCATCCACTGATGCTTCATTTACCACAGTATTTAATGACAGATAGATGTCAACATCCAATGACCACGAGCACGGTAACTTGGTGAGTTGATTGAGGAAACAATGCACGGAAAGATTAATCCCGATTCCGTTAAAATTCTTCCAAAATGTCACCATCCGTGTGTGTGTTTAATAAGGTAACACAAACTAATTACAAAAAAATGAGGTTTAACACCTGAATGCTGTAGAAACAATAAGCAAAAACAGATTCAAGTCTCCAAAAATCAGTTTTGTATATAGGTCAAAAGCAGAAATGAAAAGGAAGAATTTTAAACTTACGTGACCCTTAGTATGCCTATTACCCCTTTCATCAAAATCTTCCTTTGAGTCAAAATGTGTGATCGAATTAGCTAGTGTGTCTGCACCGTACACACCATATTGCGAACAAAAATGCTATTAGAAGAAAACAAGTGACTTTATTAAGTAGCGAATCGCAAACGCCACGTCGCATCACCATTACTGGATACATGTGGCTTTTTATAGGGAAACGTTTGCGAGACTAAGACACACCGCGTCCTACGGTTTTGCCACTGTTACCTTCAAGAAGCTCATGTGAGCAATCCCTACCCGAATGAGCCTTGTATATATTTCCTTCAAACAACGAGATCTTGAGCCATCTGAACGAGTCTAATCAGCAAAAAGTTTTTGATTTATCAAGGGTTAGAAACACAAATGTCTCATCAGGTTCCTAAACTAAAAGCTTACGCCAATCATATCGATTGTCATGCCGACCATCTGTCGCAACATTTTGACCGATTCAATGTCATTTGAACCAGACCTACAATGACTTTGGGCTGATTTAGTGTCAGGTGATCCAAGTGTGTACTTCATCTGGCCCGAATTAATGTAGGGAAATTCAGCCCTATAATCCTTCTGTGCAAATTCAGTATCGGGTAAATCAGCTTTAAGAGCTCAGCCGACAATGCAAACCTCATCATTTAATTTCAGATCAACAGAAACCATTTCTTGACAATTGACGATGCTAATAGATCTTGTTGTTGAATCATTTAGGCAACATTTGCACACCTGAACAAATCTACTCAAATCAATACGAGCTCGACGTGGCACAAACCCTTTGAGTTGCTGAAATGTAAACTGTAATACTTGCCGTGTATCGCATGCTTCAGATTAGCCACTGTTTCTGGAACGCAGCCGGTAAAATGCGAACTGTATACTCCAAGTGGCACTTGAGTTCAAATACGCCTGACTTCCCAATAGAGTGATGGCGACTTGACATTTACGCATTGCCAAAGCGAGACTCACGGAGATTTCTGACTGGCCAATCAATCGCTGTCCTCTTTATATACCTCATCTAAAAATGAATGCTCTAGAAAACAAAGTAGGCCAACCATTTCTTTCAGAAGAGGTTTTTATCTCATATAACCGTTTTCAAGTGGCCAAGCTACATACGTATCGATAGCATTTCTTGCTCTACCACGGCAATAATGCAAAAGGTGTAACAAATGCTGGGACAGATCTCTCATATTGAATTTAACTAGGAATTCAAATTGTCTTATAAATTTCCAAAAACTCATCGGATTCCTTTTGAATGAATCCAGCTAAATCTCATTCAGAATTTTCGATGAGCTTAATGATCGTCTAAGACTGGTGCCACAAGTTAACTTAGAAATTTAGCATTAGCAAACGCTAAATCATTCTCAAATTCTAGTTCCCGGTTAGAAGTTGCACAGATACAATCGAGTACATGTTTACCAACTTGTGGAGAGTAAAAATCATCTTCACCATTTTGACCATCCTTCAAGGACTAAAACGCACCACATACTAACCTGGCTGATCGTACAGGCAATAAGCAATTCCGAGGAAGAAGCTAAGCAGTGCGTCGCCTCCAACGAAGCCATGATGAATTTTGGTTCCACCAAATTAATGTGTATCTAACTGAGACGAACCGAGTTGAGTACTACGTGGATTGCAACAAACCAAGCTTTTCGTCTTTGGAATCGAAAACAGAAGGGATAAAATCCCGTTTAAGCTTCATCACAGCAAGAGATATGGATGATCTCTACATCTGCGAGGTCACCAAATAAAACTTTACCAACAGCATATCAGGTTGAACTGCCGCAAATATGCATTTTCCGTTCGCAATGTGCAACTATGGAACAGTTTACCAACTCATGTGGTACAATCTGGAACTGTTAAGGTTTTCAAAAAATTACTAGATATCTACATGGAAAAGAATGTTTTTTATGTTTGACAATAATCTAACAATATTTTGATATTTTTTACCATCCGACCCGATGTACATTTTTGTGGGTCTTGTAAAGCATAGCTTTTTACCTGCATATAATCTATGAATAAATCTATGAATAAAGCAAGCCTTGAGAGTAGATTAACACCACTATATCACTCCAGGGATCAGGTCTAATCGTCTCAACAAATGCTAATCCAACGCGCTTTTGAAACGCTGTTCTGATATAAGAAATCGAGCTCATTCGGTAGTGAGTTTCAAGTGTTTAGCACCCTCGTTGATAGCGTGCTCGCATTAATTAGATTCAGCCTTCTAGACTTCTGCAACTTAAGGTCATGCCCACGAGTCCTCGAATCACCTACTAATCGGAAGAACCCAAGGTACTCGTCTCCATATTTACCGAGAAGATTACGGCGTGGCCAAACCGTTCGGTTCGAAGATCAAGGTAGTAAAGTTTCAGTAAGCTCCTTCTATCTTTGTACGCAAGTTGGTGCATTCAATGAACCATCTTAGTCCCCCTCCTTTGTATTCTTTGCAAGATGTCACATTCACCTTTAGACTGAGGAAATAAAACGGGTAGCACATATTCTAACCGAGGAAGGACATACGCAAAAAAAGTGTCGGGAACATTAGCGGGGTAATGGTCGCAAATGAACGCCATATCTCCCAGAGAATCCCCGTGGCGCTGCCAATTCTCCCACAATTGTACGCCTTTATCTTCAAAAAATCCATAACCAGAATCTTTAGTCATTTTCGACAGTCAGCCTTCAAATAGGCTTACTTTCAAAAAAGTATTCACCACCAGTATCATCGGAGTATATGCGCAAGACTAATGTCTTGTCCTTATTTATGGGTACTGACGAGAGATGTGTTCAGCTGACTAAGTCATCAACTGCTTGTTGTTGTGGCCATCGCTAGAACTGACAGAGGCCCACCGTTTCAGATCATCTGCGAATAAAAGACAATGGATGCTACCGCGTCCGGAATGTCATTCATGAAAATTTTGAATAACAATCTGCCAAGAACATATCTCTGCGCACTCAGAAGCTTGCTAACATCTCTGAAGACAAAACACTAATCACCTCTACATGTTTGTAATGAGAGGCTCGATCCACTTGAGAAGACACATTTGAATACCTAGACATACCAGGTTGACGAGCAATCTGCGGTGGGGCACGCAGTCGAACGACTTAATAAAGTCTATAAAAGGAACATTGACTGCTTGACCAGAATCAGTCAATCACAGCAACTTTTTTGCGTCAGGAGCAGATTAATTACGCATGAGCGATTTTTGCTGAATCCATGTTGTTGTGGACATCAATGCCCGCACCCTAAAATAAATTGCTCTATTATCCTCTTGTTCAACTTCTTTAAAACGTTTCCGATTACAGAAGTCAGTGTGACCAGCCTGTTATTAGCGGGACAACTAGGGTCACCACTCTTAACCCTTAACGAACGAATGGGGCAAATTCGGTACACAAAATTTAAAGGTATATGATAGGTTAAATTAGACATATCACTTTCGTATGCCGGGGGTATCGGAATCGGCACACGCTAAGCTCTCGTTTGGTATGCGTTTGAGACGGCTGAGCCATGCGGCGCGCCAGTTGTCAACAAACTTCGGAAGTGAGGTGACGCTTGTGAAATTTCGCTCCGTGCTTCATTTTTCTGCATTGATAATTTTTTGCTTCATTTATAGACATCTTCTGAACACATTCAACGTATACACGAATGATGAAATATTTTTCTATGCGAAATATGACTGTCGGGATATATGTCTCAAATAGTGACATCCGGCATGTGAAGCTATACAAGAGCGTGTCCCAAAAATGATACAACCGGCACTTATTTTCCCAAAGAAGAACTGGAAAAATGGTTTGGCCTTGTACTGTATTTCTCATTATCAAAGTTACCAAATACAAGAATGCACTGGGCCAAGAAGCTTTCTCCTCTCACTGACTATGCAGCTAAGTGCATGTCTCGAGATAGATTTGAAGCCATCAAATCTTCATTTAGCTGATAACACAAACGCTGGCAAACATGGAGATGCTGATTTTGACCAAATGTTCAAAGTGAAACCTTTAGTAAACCATCTAAGAACAAAATTTCAAAACCTAACCAAAGAGAAAAATCTCTGCGTTGATGAGCAAATGGTGCCATTCAAAGGCAGATCAAGGCTCAAACAATACCTGCCAAATAAACCTAAAAAGTTTGGCTACAAACGTTTCGTACTCGCTGACGATCGTGGGATGATGTGCGATTTCATCCCATATACTGGGAAAATATCCCTCGTCGATGATCCCAACGTCCCAAACATCGGTGCTAGCTCAGATATTGTGCTACATCTTGCCAAGACCATTCCTTCCAATGAGAACCATCTTGTATTTTTTGATAACTGGTTCACCTCTGTGCCCCTTCTGCAATACTTGACAGATGTGGGAATATTTTGTTGCGGCACAGTTAGACTGCCACGATTAGCTAGCTTACAAAAAACATGAAGAATGACAAGCGCCTAATGAAAAAAGGCAGGGGTTTCTTCGAGGAGAAAGAACTGGTGAAAGGACATTCAAGTGTCAACCTGGTTCGCTGGTACGACAACAAAGTAGTAAATTTGGTGTCTACATTTGCCAGGGCAAATCCTCTACCAACTGTCCGTAGATTTGATAAAACTACAAAGAGGTCCATTGAAGTACCTTGCCCTGATATTGTGAAACGATATAATAAGTCAATGGGTGGTGTATATTTGGCAGACCATCTTCTTTCTTTGTATAGAATAAGCATGAAATCAAAAAAGCTTATCACAGTCTGATCTATCACTTCATTGACATGGCTATAGTTAATTCATGGCTTTGTTATCGTAGAGACTGCAAGAGGCTTTCTCTTCCAAAAAAGAAGTGCTCCAGCTTGCTTCCTTCAAACTTGACGTAGCTTTCACCCTTACCAAAGCTGTAAACATTTGCTTGCCTCCTAAACGTGTACGCCCATCTCTAAGAGGTGAAGACGCTAGCAGCAAAAGAAGGTGTGTAGCCCCATCCGACGATGTGAGGTTGGACCAAGTGGCACATGTGCCTTGTGTCGAGAAAAAAAGAAACCGATGCAGGTTCAAAAACTATCCTGGAAAGACGAAGATATTATGCGCTGAATGCAATGTCCACTCATGCTTAAACATGCATAAGAACTGTTTTGCGGCATTCCATGGGTTTTAATCGCGATGACTGCATGAAGGAAATACATTATTTTCTATTCAACCTATTTTTCTACCTTGTGTGTGTTTCACATTAAAAATTTAATTGGGAAATCTTTTTATAACTTTTATGTCTCATATAGCTGACTACAGCTGGAAATCAATGAAAAATGTGCCACCACAGGACGATTGTACCGAATTTGTCCCAATTTTTTATTTTCCGTAATATATAAAAAAACTGAAAATACTTTCTGTCCCCATATAAGGTAGGCTGTTTCATCACAAAAATGCAGGAGAAAAAATTATTTCAATGTAAATCATAATTCAGGCAGTTAAGGGTTAAACATAGGATTATTATTACCACGTTTCCATTCTTGTTGCAAGACTAATTATGTTACAAATTATTTAAACAACCTGACCAGCGGATTGCACAACACGTCTGATGGTGCTCGTAGAACCAACGGATGATTACCGTCTGGTCATAGCGCAGATAGTGTTCCAAAAAGAGTCTAACTGTCTCTACATCTACATCGAAATCAATGAATAGCTCACTGTTCTGAGAGGCAGAAGTGGGATCACTGTCTTCGAAACAAAACACGGAGGCATATTGCTTAACCATGGCTTCAGCTTTCAAACCATTCTCAGTAATGTCTACCCCATTATTATCCGTCAAATTAGGGATAAATGGCAATGACTTTGTGCGGCGACAAATGCATGCGAATAAGCGTTTTGGTGCACAATTAGACTCGTCAACTAATCGCTGCTCGTACAGCATACGTTTTCTGCGTTTCAATGCCGTGCAGGGGTTTCTAGATTGCCGATAATTGTCATAGTCAGAGGCGTTTTATCAGCTAACGAATATCGACCAGAGTTTTTGACGTTGCCGCAAACGTTTTCAAAGCTCCTTGTTAATCTAAGGAAGCCTTTCGCCTTACGACGACGTGGGAACAACGGAACAGCCACCTCAAAAAGTGTCCAGATATTATTCCGGATCACCAGCCAATAATCTTCAACATCAGCTGATTGATCGAATGACCAGTCGATAGATGATGCGACATCACATAACCTATAGGCGACTGCATTCCGAAAATTGATTCTGGAAATGGGATCTAATGCCAAGCCAGTGTCAGGTTCACAGATAAAACTTAAAGTGGCATGATTAATGCGACCTGATGGAGCTTCAGTCCTAAGCTAAGTAATATCTGACTACGTTGGAGTGAATACCAAGTCAAAAAAATGACACGCACCAAGTAGGGTCTACACTGGTCGGATGGAAAACATGCTGCACGAAGCCCACATCAACTACAGAGTCCAATAGATCTTGCTCGAACGAGCCAGATCCTTCCTCTAGCGGAGTCCAAACAATGCTGGGACCATTGAAATCGCCAATAATCAAGCAGTTTGTAGATCTACCATAATGATAGATCTGTAATATCAGTGTGTTTTACTGAGTATCATGGGAACGATAAACGACACATGTTGTGGCAAATAAAGCTGCAGTCCTTATACGGATCCAAAAGCTCTCACCCATACCGGTTTTGCGAATAGGCTTTTTAATGAGCTTTGCAAACAAACTTTATGAACTCCTTGAGAGGATTAGGCAAGACTCTGCAGCGATCATTGCAGTGACCGAAACCTGGATCTCACATGAGCAGAATCATTTCGAGCTGGCCCTACATGGATGTATAGATATATCACCTAGCGATGGCCTGCGACATGAACAAAACGCTGTGCGTACTAGTACACCCTTTTCCCTTTAGTCTAAAGGGAAGAAAGAGCAGAGTTTAGTAAATCACGTCTCAGATTAATCATGTTTATATCCAAATATGCTGTTTGCTTCGGTACATTTTAAAGAATGTTGCACGATTTTTTTTCTCATCAGTGGAAAAAATCTGGTCTTTGTTCGCGATTGCTTTAACCGATTGCGGTAGTACTTAAACCTCTATGGGTTTATGAACGTTTGTTGCACATTCAAAACTAAGTCCATTATTTGTACCGAGTACAGACGAGGAAGCAATTTCCGCAAAAGTGCATACATATTCGGATTGCACGCAAACTTGCTCTACACGTGATATGTGGTAGGTACCCACTTTCGAGGGCAAGTCATTATCTACGATTCCCACATCAAGACCTTCAGACAGTCCTTAGAAGAAGCCGTGTCAACTTGAAGCTGAGTACCAGCAGGCCTAAAACCAGTCAGTGAAGGGCATATCTTACATATCGTGCAAATGATATTGACTGAATTTTTCTGAAGCCAACGAATCATCTCCGGCTTCATTCCAACACATCGAATATGTATCCACATTAAACATATTTCACATTTAACCCCAATAGCGTTATTGGCTACCTGGTTCGAAAAAACAATACAACAATCCACATAGTGAGCAGCGGAGTCCCCATTCTCTTGAGGCTTCCTAGAAGTCGATGCTGTATGATCTTCTTTTCCAGATTGACGAGTCGAAATCGTGTTCAAATCCGTTGAAAATATAATAAAAGTTCTTTTGATAATCTTTAAATGGTTCGGATATCCACAACAATATCAAAATATCGTAAGAAGAAAACGTACACGTTGGGTATTGCATTTACTAACGACGTTGGTAAGTGCGTAGACCACCCGTTTCTTAGCTCGACAAATTCAAAATACTCCAGAAACAATTCAATTCAAAACCAAAGTCGACATGAGATTTAAAAATATAAACAATCGATACACCGAAATTGCCGCCTCAAATTGGTGACGAAATCCAAGCAAATTACAAGTGCCCAAAATGACAAACAATTTCAACAATGACCGACAGATTAAAAATAAGGTTTAACATTAAAATTCTTTTGTAACAATCAACAAAACCCAAATCTAGTATCCAAAAATCAGTTTCGTATACAAGTCGAATGTAGAAAGAAAAAGAAGAATTTCAAAGCAACATGACTCTTATGATGCTTATTACATACCATTAGTACATAATCTGATATGTTTTCAATGCGATAGTTCTTGGCAGATATTCAGCTCACAATTTATAAATCGGAGCATCGTTACTACTTTCATTGCAAATGACATAAACTTCAGCCTCCCAAATCATTATCTAAATTTCTTTTCAAAATCCCACATTCTGCAGCAAAATCTATTTACGTCAAAATGATCATATTATCCGTGAACGAATAGATTCTGGATGCTATGAACAGTACCAACTTGCTCATGTACTGGAAAAATGAAACGGGGTTACTAGAGATTGCTGTGCGAATCGGTAAATGGTACTTGGATTCCGCATCGTTAACAGCGAATCATATGAGAAATTCTCAAATAATGAGATCAGATATATTCTTAAGGCATTAATTTACGTTGAGCCAAATTTTATTGACTCAATCAAAATGTTCGGATATTTATAATTTGCTGACGTAAGCACTAACAAACAATATTCTATTTGTCGGACTGTGACAGGTTCCTTGAGACGAGAGCGATATGATCGGAATTTATAATGCAATCGGCAAAATATACAGTGGAATCCAACTACTACGAACTCGTTTTCAACGAATTTTTGGGTTGAACGAAAACACCATGATTTCCCAAATATATTACTTCTTTGTAAGACTATTTGAAACATTCGTACAACGAAACTGTTCGTTACGAATCTCGTTTTTTATGAACACTGTACACATTCCCGACTGCTACGTTTGTTCAATAAAGTAAATACAAACAACGAACTCGCTTTGTCTTGCCGCTCCGTTTAGAGTGGCATGCAGTGCGCTAAGAATAGAACTGACACACAGCTTGGCGAGGCACAGGCAGCCTAGCATACAGTGTACTAACTGACTCGGACGCACGCACAAGAAAATAACGTGAATTCTTTGTGACTGGTAATCACAGACGTATGACAAATTGCAATCACTCTAGCAGACACTTCATTCCCTTCTTACAGTTACACGATGGCTGACAGGAAACGAAAATGAGAGCAGTTTAGCACAGAGAAAAAAAGGGAATTTTAGCTGACGGACACTGACAAAGTGCTGCTACTCGTGATTGGGAAGTTTGAGCGACCACGGTGTTTCAGTTGTATTCAAACTCTGCTGTGCCCCTACAAAGCTAACAAAGAAGCGTGGATGACATCGCAGGTTTTCGTGGAGTATGTTCGAAAGTTTGATCATCGCATCACAATGGAAAAAAGAAAGGTTGTCCTCCTGATCGACAATGCCCCTGCACATGGGAAGATCACAGGACTTAAATTGGTGAAGATTTGTTGTCTTCCTCCCAACATTACTTGAGTTCTCCAGCCATGTGATTAAGGGATCATTCAGAACTTCAAGGTAAACTACCGAAAGGCTGTGACTCACCGATACGTACTCCACCTTGCCCAAGAAAAAAGCAACGAATTCAAACTGAACGTGCTAGATGCCATGTTCATCGTCAGAAACGCCTGGAGGAACGTGTCGGAGGACACAATAGCGAATTGTTTCCGACACTCTTCCACATCGGTCTTAGATACTTCCACGCCAGTGCTCAAAAATTCAGAAGGATGGCTCTCTGTTGTTCATTACGAGGAGTGCGTGAATTTTGACTATGACCTTCAAACCTCTGGTGATCAGACTGTGTCAGAAATTTTCCGATATTTGATGCGGTCTCAGTCTGATGCAACTGATGGAACAGCCGCACTGACATTTTCGGGCGAATACATTGACACAGAAGTCGTAGCTCCGTCTATGAAAGATGCCAGGATAGCTTTTGATCTCTGCAGGAGATTTTTAGGATAAAAGGAAGAGACGTCGAAAGAGAACTTGAATTTGTGGAGAGAGAGATCTAGGCGTTGGCAAATTCGAATTTTAAACAAAAGAGCATCACCAGCTAATTGATGAAAGCGTGAGATAGGACAAACAGTGTGTGTGCAATATTTTTCACTACTTCGTTTTAGAATAAATTTACTATTAATAACATGAACTTAGATTTTATGCTGTGATCTGTGTGCTGTGGCATCATCTATTCATCGATCAGATTACACGCATGCGGGAACACACAAAGGTAAGACATTCTTCACTTCTTTATTGTTTACACGTGTACAGAAAAACGGCGGCAAAATTGAATGTCTGAAAATGCGTTTAACTTTCAACGATTTTCGCTTCAAATGAACATTTTATTCTCCTCCCAGAGATTCGTTGTACTCGGGTTCCATTGTATATTATAACGTCTGATACAAATCTTTCTATGATTATAAGAAACATGACCATCTCAAAAACAGGTTGTTAGTAACGGACGACTATTTCAAGCGTAAGATCGAAATCATTTTCCCATTATCGATATTATCACGTCTGTTATCCAAACTGGACGTACCACAATTTTAAGCAACTTATACGTAGATATGTTGGGTAATGATTTACTGAGCTTACAATGACAGAACCCTAATCAACCGCTATGATGTGATCCGAGCAGTGCTATTTCATTTTATTTGTATTTACCTATTTTTGTGTGACGATATCTGGTACTATCAATATTTTACAGTGTTCCGACTTTTCTGTTGCCCAGTCGCTCACCACGTGTCTATACATTTTCTGGCATGAATACTGTAAAATATTTATTTCGTTTGCCTGAAAATTTTCTGTGAATTTTCTACAATAATGGACAGCAAATATACCTAGTTATACATTTACTTCGGCATTCAGGATTTTGTGTGGTACCTTTAAATTTCTTTTTGATGATGAAAGAAGCACCGATTGGTGAACAACATATGCTCACAAATATGTTAATAAAAATTTATGAGCTATCGATTCCACTAACAAATCTTCACTGTTCCACTATGTAAAACCTACCTTTCTTTTTCGCAGTTTCACATTTTATATGTTGAAGAAGCCCTTCCCGTTTATATACACACGCGGCACAAAAAACAATGAGCGTAATTCATCAGAAAAGAACTTTGTATCAGTGTGGAATCTGGAATTTTATTCTGGAATTCGAGCCGTTTATTTAATTGAGGCAGCATACGTGGCTTTTTCAGTCAAAATATTTTCCGCCTATGTATGCTCCACTTATTAACAAGAGAACTAAATGCATATAGGCATTCATTTGACTATTATAAATTTCAAGATTGATCAACATGGTTTTAAAACAAAATTGAACAACAACATAGATTTTATCATAAGCCTACCATAAGACAAATATGATGCTATACAGCGCGTGCGTACTAAATGCTCTACTGTACGGCAGTAAAACCTGGACCACCCACGCAAGACACGAACGGAAGCTGAATGCTTTCTATCTACGAAGCATCCGTCGTATCTTGAACATATCGTGGGTGGACAGAGTGACTAATGCTGAAGTGCTTTCAAAAGCTGGTCTACAGAGAATGTTCACTCTATTGCGACAGCGCAGCCTGCGCTGGCTTGGTCATGTATACAGAATGGAAAATGGTCGTATTCCGAAAGATCTACCCTATGGTGAGTTGCAAATAGGAAGTCGACCATTGGGCAGACCGTCAAGCGTGGACGATAACCATGGAGCATATGTGGCCTTTAACATGTTTCGCTCCGGAAAAATATATTGTGTGACAGATCTTGATTTGTATGTCGTGCTAAGTTAGGGAAGTTTGGTTCGACTTATTAAAAACAATCATTTCAAGTTTTACTTTGTTTTCGATTATACCTCTGGAAGATCAACCGGTCTAGTTTCTTAAGATTATCTTGATAGAAGAAATTATTGAGGCTCATCACCAAAGACACCTAATGATATCCAACTAGTTCGCAACATGTCGTAGTGTGTATGCGTTTGGGGCTATTATCTTTGTCTGCAAACATAATGGTCCTTCACACTTGCAGTTACACACTAAGATATCGTGTTATTAGATGAAGGATCATGAAAATAGGGGATTGTATTGCTAACATGTTGTGATAATTGTATGAATTGGCTGAAATCAGTGCTATCGAGAAGAAGACCCTATGTATTCCTGCCACTGTACAAGGCCGCATCTCGAATACTGCGTTCAGGTGTGGTGTCCTCCCTAAAAAGGATATCCTTTGACTTGAAAGCGTACAACGCCTCGCAACTCGCATGATTGAGGTTCAGCGAGGGAAACCGTACGCTGTGCGCCTGATGTCGCTCGATCTTTTCTTCATTAGGCGCCGCCTTTTAAGTGGTGACTTAATAGAAATCTTTAAGATCTTGAAGGGTTTGAGTGGCGTGCCAATGAACGACTTCTTTACCTTAAGACCGGAGATGGGCACCCGGGGTCATTCACTTAAAATTGCTTAGAAACGATGTCGGCTAGACTCCAGAAAACACTTTTTCAGCCTTAGGGTTGTAAACTTCTTGAAAATTTTCCCAGAAGAACTTATATCCTACAGTACGGTCTCTAGCTTTAAGCAGGGTTTGGACCGCAACTTCGGTCAGTTTTTTCCTGAATACTCTCCTTAATTGCTATACAAGCATAGGTATTCCATCTTTTAGCGTTATCCCGTAAATAAAGTGAGGGCTAGAGTTCTCTGTGTTTTGTATTTATTATACACGATAATACTTCAGCTGACCTCTCACCGTGCTGGTGAAGAGAAACTGCTTTATCTTTTTCGAGCATCGGCTATAACGCGGTGCTTCCTAAATTCAACACGGATAATCTCTTAGCGTCGCGATCGGCGATGATTACAAAAAGACAAAAAATAAACTTTTTGGCAGTGGTGGGTGCTTCTCTGCAGCTTTCCACCGAAAGAAAATCTGGACGCTCGATTGGCTCATTAGCCACATACTGTCCTGCGCAAACTGAACTGAACTGGATATAATATTGTAATTAAAAAAGGAAATATGTATGTATCAAATCGGCACGTAAATGCACACTAACCTATTTTATCAAGATCTTCGTGTTGCGTTACTAATGAAAATTATTTTTGCTGTCGAATAAATTTATTTCTCATTATCCTGGATCGATATTCATGTATTTTGTGAAATTGAGGAAAGAATCGATAACTGCAATCCGATGTCTTGTATTTTGTGATTAGTCATCATGGATGATTGTCAGACGTTCACGCAAATATTACCCGATTATGCCTTATGTTTTTCAAACAAAACGCCACACGGCATCTTGATGGAAACGCTTAAGACTAAAATCTTCAATTCAGAATTAATATGGAATAAAGGAAAACAATTTTTACAGTACGGTATTGCAATAACATCGAAACATTCTGATACCTACTCTTACGTACGTAAATACGTATTTGTTTTCATGCTGAAATTATTGATTTGATTACTGCGATGTTACTGTGTAATCAACATTTTGGCGCCTGGTTTGAATCAGTTTTCTGTAGCGGTGTAGGCAAAGCTTTACTTCCCGACAAGCACAACGTTAGCGCACACAACAATGAGAACTCCGGAAGTCGGAACACAAAGTTGTATGGAATAGTGTATGGAAATAGTGAGTTGCACAGCCGGTTGGCTGGTTTGTTGTTGATGCGCCGCTGGATCGCTGGATGATTGCACACAGTTCCTTTTGTAGTTGCGCAGCTGGTTACCTGGAAGATGATGGCCGCCCTAGCGATGGCAAAAGGGAGAACGAACTCCCACGAGCGCGGTGTAGAGTTCGACAAAACCAAAGGATTGACACTGAATATAATATAAAAATAGAATAACCAACATTACCATTTTCATTCACAATAGGAACGAAGAAAGACTTTGACATTTTTTCTACATGTTGTGCGATATGAAAGCAAACGATAATATTGATGCAAAATACAAAAGATGCAAGCGAAATGGACGGTTCGTTCTACCGCCCCATTCCAGGTTTTGCACTGTTCCTCATACAAGAGGAGTCGGAAATTGGAAAATGTGCAGAAAACATCGGTGAGAAAAACTAAAAAATAAAAGTCGTCAAAAAATCGAGAGATGGGTGTGTTTTATCCAGCGCGATATCTTGATAAATAAAACTCTTCGGGCGGCACGTAGAGGAACGATCATCCTCGTCACCAGATGTAGCGAAGAGTTTTCTTTATCAAGATATCGAGCTGGATTCAACATTCCCACCTCTCGATTTCTGACGACTTTAACTTTGTTTTTCTCACCAATGTTTCCTGCACATATTCCAATTCCCCACATCTCTTGCACTGAGGACAGTGCAAAAACTGAATGATGCGTTATAACGAATCGTCATTTCTTCTGCACCTTTTGTATTTTGCGCCAATATTATCGTTTGCTTTCATATCGCACAACACGTAGAAAAGGATGTCAAAGCCTTTCTTCGTTCCTATTGCGAATGAAAATGGTAATGTTGGTTATTCTATTTTTATATTATATTTATTGTTAATCCTTTTGTTTTCTCGAACTCTACGCCGCTAGGGCGTAACTACACAAAGATGTGTGTGCAATTATCCAGCGACCTAGCTGCGCATCAACCACAGGATTTGTCAAAGACAATCCAGCTAACCGGCTGTGCAACTCACTATTTCCATATACATTTTACCATAAACCGTTCCAAACCACTTTGTGTTCCGACTTCCTGAGTTCTCATTGTCTGTATGTGCCAGCCATGTGCTTGTCGGGAAGCGAAGCTTTCATCTCGATCGCTACAATTCTTTCGAAATGATCATTTCTAAAGCCGCAAATATATGGGTCAACGAAAAATGATGCCTAACCGTTTGTTAGCTAGGGTTATTCTTATCTTTTGTTTGTCTCGAAATATGCGCCCATTGTGTCTAATAAAAACCGTGAAATCATAAAAAATTTGATATTACATTTTGTCGTTTTATGTACCCATTTTATTGTATATTGGACACACTTAAGATGTAAAAATAATTGCATTTAAAAAAGTTCGAATAGCACATTCATTTTGTGTTTCTTTGCCTACAGCCTAGGATGCTAAATGAGCAAATCCTAAAAATTACCAATGTAGTTAATAGTCAATAGTTTAATTGTGGTAATAAAAGCTGATAGCTTGTAACAAACCACTGGGTCGTGTGTACAGCGGGTCGCACAAAGCATGCTAAAAATCATATATGATGAGATAAAAAGGGGGCAAATAGGAGTTATAGCGGGCCACGTTCGCGTATTGCATACACCTTGATTGGATATTTGTGGCTTTTATTGGGAGAAATGTCAGCCTAAGACATTCTCACCACGTTCTCCAGTGCATGACGGACTTGCGGACGGTTGTTGTGGCGTGATCATCGTTGATCCTTGTAAGCTGAGGAGAAAAGACTGGAAACTTTGTTAGTCGGTTATGGCTATATGAGTGGTATGTTAGTATAGTATGGTATGGCATGCACGCACAAGCCTGATCCAGGCAGAGTGCCGCACGTGGGCTAAGATACTGTCAGGTTGCCTAGGCCTAAACAGGTATGAGGAAGAAAAAAGAACAGTAAATGGTAGTGAGACTCCAGCCTGTTTCAGCATGCAGCTCACTACCTCTCGTCAATCAATTTAGCACGGTGTTAATGCATAGCACGAAGTACTGCATGATTGCACATCAGTGCACCATGTAAGTATAGTGAGGTAGATTGGAATGGCGAAAGATAAACGAAAGTCACGCGAAATTCGATTGCCATATGTGTTTGTCTAGGCGTCGCCTAAACGAGGACAGTGACTCTGCACCTACCACCTCCGGTGGGAGAGCGTTCCAGACATATGCGATGGGGTAGGAAATATCTTGGACTGTTCAATCGGCTGTTCTGATGAGCAATCCTGAGATTATGCCCACGATGATTGTGTCGATTAGATAGAAACATCGGGGACTTGTAAGGGTGCTGATTCTCTGTGAGAACACGAAAGGTCAAAAGCAAATCTCCGCGGAGGAGTCGGTAGCGAATTGTGAAGAGGCCGCTGTAGTACAGCCGTTCTTCGTAGGACATGTTTTGAAAGCCGTTCATAAGCTTTGTTGCTCGCCGTTGTGGCTGTTTGAGGGCGTTCATGTCTTTTGGAGCCACGGATGCCACGCGCTGACTGCATATTCGAGTGAGGAGCGGATGTAAGCGGACAGTAGCTGTGCGAGATGATCCGCCACTTCTAAGGTTGTTTCTCGTAAACCAATCGAATACATAGTGGGAAAAAATCGTCATTTGATTGTTCGAGCCGAAAATTGACCTCCAGGCATTACGTTTCACAAAAGTAACATAGTTATCTATATTCAGATTCCACCGCAAGCATGAAACTGAAATTACTTGTAATCTTGACGCACACTGGACGGCGCGACGAAAATACCGTGTGATGCTAAAGGGTTAATTCGAATTGCAGCTTTTGGCACCGCCATGGACATAAAAACATTTATATCCCATTTGTGTCTACGTCTATCACCTGAAAGCGGTTCGTTTTTCATCTGCGATGGTTAAGTAGATGGTTTTGAAAAACTAATATCAACTTTCTTAATTAAGTGTTTGCTTACATTGTAGCATTCACTAGTTGGATCCTTTCACTGTTGCATGTTTGTTGCCTGGGTTTGCACTAGTGCTTGGTCGTCCTTTCTAATAAAGCAGAAATATAAACAATAATACCAGTGATTATAGGCTTTCCTATTGCACACCCGGAAGTGTATCACGCTGTTTGCATTCGTCAAATAGTTTCAGCAATATTGGGTTTAGTGTAACATGACACGACTGGATCGTCTAGGCTAATTTATGGAGGGTGTGTTGAAGACTGTCGTTTCTTATCAAATACATGGATAAAATTCTGGTCCGAAGCAGTCTCATCTAAGCACATACCCTTCAAGAAGCCTTAAGAATCTTAAATTAAGCCAGCCTATCGCGGTGGCCTTCCAAATAATCTTTTCACTGCGATATCAGATTATATCACACAGAAGTGAAATGCGATTGCTACTGTAATGCACGGTGCTGCGGTGATATCAAGTGTTAGTACAGCATCTAGCAAAATTTCTCACTGAATCTGGCTGGTTACCATTCGATTACTGGACAACGGACGTTTCGATATAGTTTTCAATGTATGGTAGAACAGAGACGCGTCAGAGATAATCTCATACTTAGCATCCGATCAGACGTTGAGGAAATGGAAGTTGCCACTTATTCATGTATCGTTCGAATACTATTTCAGAGAATTGGGTCCACACTTTATGAAGCCGCTGGAAATAGCGAAAAGATCACAGAGAACAATGGTAGTCTAATCAGTAACACAATTCACTGTTTATCTCAGTGGGTCGAACATTTTGTCAGCAAATAGCTGCCTTGTGAGTGAACACTGACGGGTTGGTCTGACGCTTCTGAGCAATTATGCTCTACACTGAGAATGATGTGCCTCCTTGTTCTAACCAGAGCTCATCATTAACAGGCATTTTGCGGTAAATATGTTCCTGAGGTCTTACACGGAATTCCAGAATCGTAAACAGCTAGCAGGATTTCGTCGTTCGTTCCAAAACATCGCCACGTATATAGAAAGCCCACTGTAGCGACCTTTAGTCTGCGTATAGGTTTGTTTGATTTGAATGAAATGTACACATCATATAGTACCTCATTGCAGTCTGTGACTGTGCGGCGCTTTGCCTGGATAAGGCTTGTGCTTTCGTACCATACCATACCTCATTACACAAATGTGTCCAGCAAATATACGTGAACATATTTCAGGCGCTTTCAAAGGTTCCAAAAGTTGTCATAGCCGGGTGTGACAATGGTGATAAGCTCCCACTGTCTATAAAATGCTCCCATATGACGCGCGTCTCAAATAGCCTCTGACAATTAAGTCCAGCTTCAGGTCTGCACGAGTGGCTCCCCGAGCCCGGAGGAACTGCTTCTACGAACAGGAGAAGGGGTTAGGGCGAGTGACTGGCGCCTGAAAACCAGTTTGCTTCGGGCCGATGGAGCTCGTTAGCCTGGGAGGGCCTTCCATTTAGGGGAATGAAAACCGCTGCCTTGCGGGATACCCGATCGCGGGAAAGGCTTCGGGAGTAAACCCTGAAGGAAAATCTGGAGCAGAGTCTCGTAGACGGTTAGTTGGCACACACCACCATTCTGGCAACTCCCTACTGCCTTGCAGGTCGCACTTGGTTACGCAAAGTCTAGAGAAGCTGACTCGAACAAACGCCGAGTGGTGCTGGGGACGCCGCTTTGTACCCAAATTCCCAAAACTTCAAAAAAGCCCACTCATCCTCCGGGAGGAGATAGTCGCACAAAAGTAAAAAGTAAAACAAGGCGCTTTTGTCCTGTAGTTATGGGCGTTGTACGGTGTACAATAACTTGTCAACCAACTTTCCTGCGATAAGATCTGAGAAGGGTGCCCAATTTCTCTATTTTTGTGCTCAAACGGAGGCCTTTAATACAGATTTGCCGACACCCACTCAGATAGGCTGTGATAACAAACGTTTTGATTCAGATTACGGTAACGATGTGCAATCGCGCAGTACATTTGTACTATGCAACTAACACCGTGATAAATTGATTTGCTATTGGTAGTGAGCGGCATGCAGAAACACACTAGAGTCTCACGTGTAGTCTCTGACGGTGCGGCACTTTGTCTGGATCATGCTTGTGCTTTGTATTTTACTGTCATATCTGTCCAGGGAACCTGATAGTATTTTAGCCCATGTGCAGGGTACAACTTTGCAGCACTTTGTCTGAACGAGCCTTGTGATTTCATGCATAAAGTGATGTAATTACCTCAGATTCCTATGAGGATGTGCAGACTACTTTGGGCCAATTATGTAACATTCTACCATGTTTGGGAATGTGCTTAGCACGGTCTAACTGCAGAGTTCTGTTACAGGATATAAATCCGACAGCAGTTCGCACCGCTTTGTGGTATGGATATGAAACCTAGACACTGAAAACCAAAGGTATGACATCTACACGTCTTCGATAGTCAATGTCTCCGTACAATTGCTAGAGTTTTTTGGCACCAACGGATATGTAACGCAGTAATAGAATCTATCGTATCGACGTGGAAACCGAACAAAACTAGTTACCATATCTAGACTTTGCTGGTTATGCCACGTATTGCGAATGGGAAATTATCGTTTCGGTAAAGCGGTTTTGCTTTCCAGTCTAAGCTCAGCATCGCGTAGTTGTAAGAATGGCTAGACTGACTTGACTAAAGTGAATAAAGGTCTTGACATTTAAACTACACCTGCAGCTGGTCGGTGTCCAAGTGGTCGGAATACACAGTGGTTTCTTATTCCCAATAGTCTCTTAAAAGCATGTTCAGTGGTGGCTTTTGTTTGAATAATCTTGTATGGTATCAAGTGTTGTGGCGAGCAAAGTTTGTTATGAAGCATGGTAGTTTTATCCACAAAGATGCAGTAGTGCTGATGTCGGTGTTCTCGTTCACAACAACAATTGATTGAACGCGTGTAACGTTTGAGATGTAGAAATCTCATCCAAGTATGCATGCATAATTTTCTACATGTTCACTAGCATTTTGTTCCTGCCTTCACCCATCTTTCTAGAATTTTGTCGTGTCATGTTTGTTTCACAATTATGCTTTCTGCACCGGTTAATAGTATCATGCTGTTCATAGCGATGAAGTTTACACATGGAAAATTCCAAAATGATTTTCTCCTTTGAAGTAACTTTTGTTTTGGATTGGCGCAACCAACCCTACAGAATCACCCGAAAATGTAGCACGCATCTGTGCGGTGTAAAATGTTTGTGCTCGAAAAAGCAGTTTCTTTACTTGTTTAGCTATCACCATATTAACTACTGAGATAACAAGCCTACAATCAGACCAAGTGTGATCCCGCACACAGCTCATTAGAGGTGGCAATCAGCATAACGTGGTATTACTTGCACAGGTGTACACCTGCGTTTTTTAGCTAAAAAATAACTTCAATATTTAGCTTTTCAAACTTTTTACATTAAAAACGAAGCAATCAGACTGCAAATATATTACCGTTTGGTATGGTATGAAAGCACAAGCCTGATCCAGGCAAAGTGCCGCGCGTAAACGTTGACTGCCTATGGATAGTCGAAGAGCTATGTAGGATATACTAACCAGTACACTGTATTGATATCTATTCTGCTCGAATCTGCGGATGTAGCGCACCTGCCAAATTTGTGAAAGTCGACATGCCCAATCTCGTGTCATCCTGGTGGATTGTCTTTTGCCATTGACCCTACCCGTATAACCCTACTGTCAGTTCATTCTAAACATTAAAATCAGCTCTGTTCAATAAATAGCGTGCTTTTTTAGACAGATCAAAAAATTAGAATTTTGCGTTGCATGTGATGTGTGATGTGATGTGAAAGCACAAGCCTGATCCAGGCAAAGTGCCGCACATTCAGAGACTGCACGTGGGTTGAGATACTGTCAGGTTGCATGCGTTCAATATACTTGTCTGACTTGTGATAACCGTACATCAGCAAGGTACTTCCTCTGATTCGTAGGTATTCATTTCGCATATTCACAGCTAAGTAACTAATTTTTCGAAACCTTTCTACGAAATCACGGGCCTTGAGCTAGACAAACTGCTGCACAGCAATTGAATACACATCGGCTGGGAATCTGTTAGGTTGCAGTTTCCCAAACTGGTATATAAGAATTTAGTGGAAGTGAGACTCGAGCGTTATATAATGTGCATATATTTGCCGATGGTATTCAATTCGCTACAAATACCGCACGATTTTATATCGTAGTCTTTCCAAAGTACCTAAAATAGCCAGTTGAGAATGCGTCAAATATGAATGATTTTCTATTTCGCTGGAGTGAAGTTTAACGTACGGGATTAATACTCCCAAATCTCACTGGCAACCACATGGTTTTCACCGCGATTATTTCTAGTATATTGTGCTCCATTACATTATTAACGTTTCGCGACTTTCCTTTTCAAATCGAAAAACAACTCAAGATATAGCCCAACAGGCTAACATATCATTCAATTAGTGATACCCACAAGTGTGGAATTTCTTGATGACATGCCATTGCTCAATCACTTCACCTATTATTTTTATGTTCGTTCGACTGGGCAGATGCCACCATACTAACTCCGCTACTCTCGAGAATTCGCTACTAACTAATAAAATTTATCTATGCCTTTGCAATCGTACGCACACCTCTTCAGTTCTTCTAGTGCTTTTTTCGAACTCAGGCCTGCCTGAAGAAGACATTCTTAACACAATCTGTCCACCACGTACGAAGGTTCTAGCTGCATTGTATACGATCTTCAATGTTCGCTTGTTTGTCCACAGCACAATTAACTATCACTTTTTATTATACTCATCGTTGAGCAGTTTAGCTAAATCCATACTACGATCATATGATCCCGCATATCTGCACTAGGGTACTTGATGTTGCAAATATTGTCTTTTTTCTTCTTTACCAGAATTTACTTAATTGGGGTTATTAATTCATCATTACTAATTTTACATCCTTTTGTTTCTACATCAACTGTTTTTTTACCAGTATGTGAATTTTGTATATTTGCGACAAATCAATTTCAATACCTTATATTTCAGATTCGAACGATAAGAAATGGTCTTGTGGATATCCGTTATATTTGCAGCTATTAGCGGATGGATAATTCTGAAGGTTCTGAAGAAATTCATCAATTTTGAGGTTGGTTGTTTGCTTATCCATCCAGCACTCATTTTTAGTTGGATCAAAATTCCAAAAACCATGGAGGTGAACTTGTTGCGGACGTTCTTAGAGTGAGACGATTCCGCCTAATTTTTCCTGCATAGGCACATGGGGTTCAGTTTTTGTTCACTTTATGCGGAGGTCACATATCTCCCATATTGGTGGCTGCCGAACAACGAAACATCCGTGTGATTGATGTGCGACACGAGGCCACCGCAGTATTCGCTGCAGATGCGGTTTCCAGATTGTCGGGCAAAGTTGGTGTTGCAGTCGTTACCGCAGGTATTTGAGCCGCAGCCCACACTTCTTGTTTCTGTTTTTGAGATCACGCGTATATCTTTTTACTTTTAAAGAATAACTAACCATTTATATACCGAATAAGCAATATAGCTCGCCTTTCTTATTTCAGTGATTTCGGTTTCGTATTTCTTGAATAAATTCCCAAGATTTATGGTACTAGTCAAATCAGATCAACTGGATATTTCGCCATCAAGTATATTCTCAAAATAAAGTTCAATCGACGATGAGTACCCTCAATATAACAATTTATGCTTAATTTGCCAAAATATACTTATAATAAATGAATAATGTGAAGCTTTGGCGGTGAACGGGCTGCCGCAATTATATTAGCCAATGTTTCTTGATAACAATCCAAGGGAATCAAGATTACGATTTTTATCTTCGCGTTTCTCACACCTATTTTAATTACCTGCTCTCCAAATATTGTACTGTATTTATGTATTGGTCTACCCTGACGGTGTCTAACTTCGTGCCTTACGATCCGTGAGTAGTTAGACGAGCTGAGTTATGTAGTGAATCACATGCTTAAGACGGGCATAGTGCCACACAGTCTTAGACTGCACATTTCCTAAGATACTGTCGGGTTGCCCAAGTCCAGACAAATTTAAGAATCAAAATAAAAATGGCACTGAGACTTATGGGTGTTTCCTTATGCCGATCTGCCTCTGCACGAACTGAGGTACTCTCGAGCCGCTGAAAACTATGTAAACTGCAAAAGCGATAGTGACTGGTGTGACACTGTTTTGTCGTTTGCAGTTCTTTACTATTTGCAATCAACCCGGCAATGATCTAGCTTATGTAGGTCATTATGGTATGGTATGCATACACAAGCCTAATCCAGGCAAAGTGCCGCACAGTCAGAGACTGCACGTGGGTGATATTACTGTCAGGTTGCCCAGGCATAGACAGATATGAGAAATAGATATGTAGGACATTTATATGACACAACCAGGTTGACTGTCAATGTTTGGTTGTAACACCAATCTTCCTTGTTGGCAGTGCTCAAATCGCATTCATCAATGAAAGTTTTAAGTGATAATTTCGTAATAAATGATTTTATGATTGTGTTTCACACTTCTCGCTAAATACACTTAATATCTTTTAGGGCAAACGATTCTATATCTTTGATAATTTTTATCAGGCCCGGGACTTACCAATACAGTGACTGCTGTGAAAAATGCTCAGCTGGCTGAATCGCCTGTAGTGATTCTTGCCGGGGCCGCTGCTGGACTGTTACGTGGACGTGGCTCATTGCAAGACATTGATCAACTTGCTCTGTTCCGTCCTCTGTGCAAGTGGACTGCTCGAGTCGATCATGTCAAGGATATTGTACCCCTGCTCTGCTCTGCTTTCTGTACGGCTTGCTCCGATACCCCAGGTAATTAGATTTTTTCTACGATGTTTGACTCTGATGGATCATTTGGTCTCATTAGCACCGAGAAAACTGTTCGTTGTCGGTATCCCACAAAACTTGTTTAAATGCAAATTTGATTCGATATGTAGGAACCTCAATTCAGTTTGTCTGTTCCTAATCTTCTACAGGTTCATGAGCTTTTCAAGTCCCATCCCTCCCCATATTTTTTTAAATTCTCAACATGTCGTTGTTGTATGGTTGCAGTTAAGCATTCGTTACTGGTTACCGTGGAAATGCTTTCAGTGATGATGATGATCGGTATGCATTTCGTTATTGTCCTCGCCCTATAGCCAACTTTACCGTTTCAGCAAATCTGTGCAATTCCATATATGTCAACTCTGAACATCACATCAATATCGCATATCAATGTTTGAATGCCGTGTGCGCATGAAATCACAAGCTTGTAGTACTCACTGTTCGGCTTATATTTTAAAACCAAAATCATCCATCGCTTTCAGCTTGAGGTTCAGGGACTTAGTTCCGTTTCTTCACATTAGCACGGATGTGCAATCGTGCAGTACTTTGTGCTGCGCGGCTAAATTGATTGGCCAGAGGTATTGAGCTGCTTGCTGAAACAGGCTGGAGTCTCACTACCGTTTCCTGTTCTTTTTTCTTTCTCATATCTGTCTAGGCCTGGGCAACCTGACAGTATCTTAGCCCATGTGCAGTCTCTGACTGTGCGGTACTTTGTCTGGATCCGGCTTGTGCTTGCATACATACATACTTCACATTAGTACCTCCATAGAGTCATTCGTCATCTATCTGGGCATTTTTTCATCGTGTTTGTACGACAGTCGAGCACTGATTCATTGATGCTGATAATGATGAAGAGTATAACTGTGTGGTTTATAATGATATAGATGTTAGTTCTCATTGTGTCGTTTTACTCCTCTCTAATTTGCTAATGCGTGAAAAACAAACCGTGCAGCTAGTCCGTAGCACTTTCACGTCCGTATAGAATTTCACTTCTGATATTTGAGATGGCTCACTCGACTGGTTTTCGAAATGCGCCGATAGCGTCGACTAAGATCCATCTTTTCGGAAATCCGAAACGTGTGTTCATCACATGAACTTTTTAAGGTGGAATGAGGACAACACTCCGCGCGATTCATCCACGTCGTTCATTTCTGTATTGTTTTGTGGTAACCCCCATTTCTATTTTATTTTCGTTTCCCATAACTGTCTAGGCCTGAGCAGCCTGACATTATCTTAGCGAACGTGCCCGTCACATTGTCTGGATTAGGCTTGTGCTTTCATTCACATAATCTATCCTAAGAAATCCTGGATTATCATAACCCGTAACACTTTTTCTAATGATTAGTTGGTAGAACATCATACTGCTATTGAAGGGAACGGAGACCGTAATAGTCGGCGCACATTATCAACTTTTCAAGGTAAGTCGAACGTCCCTGGCGCTGCAAGAGCAAGAATTGAACCATTGGGTCTGCGGTACCATAGTTGACCATAGTTATATTTGAATGCCACTGTTACATAGGGTTCGTACAACGAACCGCGATTTTCAAACACAGATGTATAACTTTGTTTACCACTTATCCACTGTTTCATGGCTCACTGAACCTAATCTTACTGTCTCCACCTGATGGCGGCAAAGAGCCAGAAACCGGTGCGGAGGATGTGAACAACACATTACTTTGCGACTAGGACTCTTTTCATTTCTTCGGAAGTTTGTGACAAACTTCAATTTTCGGTCTAACCGAAACGCGGCCTTAGCGATTAAAGGCTGGATGTTGGCCACCTACCACCCATGAACTGATGACCTGAGATGTTTGCATAATGAACCTTAATTCTGCCGATGATCCGAAACAGACGCGAGCGTCCAACAGTTCTTATATAAATAACCAGCTGTGTGATTAAAAATTTACGTAATAAACGTTCTGTCCGAAACATTTTGACTTCTCATTCACTACACTGGTAACGTGACCATGAAGCTACTGTGGCCAAGCCAATTTGCCGATGGAGACGTCGAACAATGGTTGCAGGATTTCCAAGCAATTGTAATGTGTAATGGCGTTAATGGTGACATGAATTTCCTCGCTGCTCTCGGAACGCTGTTGACCGGTAGAGCCAAGGCTGTGTTTCAGTTAAACCGAAAATTGAAGTTTTAACAAACTTTCGAAGAAATGAAAAGGGTCCTAATCGCAGTTTGCAAAGTAACATGGCCGCAGCAAGCAATGGAAAACTTTTATGGCCAACAGTTTAATGGTACCGCAGGCCCAATGGTTCACTTCTTGCTCTCGCCGCGCCAGAGACCTTCGACTGACCTTGACGAGCCGATAATGTGCGCCGACTATTACGGTCTCCGTTCCTTTTACTATACTAGGGTGATGGAAATGCATGCAAATATTAATTTTCATTCGTGGTCACGGTTTAACCCCGTCTATATGTGTATGCGCACATGTAATTGAACAGGTTGTTCGTGGCAACCCCATCCAATGGTGTCTTACAAGCGCAACTTGTTCACCTTTTTCCCATTGTTTCAAGACATGCCATTCCTGGTCGTGCAGTCTCCACCTAGTCAGTATAAACGGCACGAAACCGGTCGTGGTGTATGTGCGTGTGATGGGAATGCATACAATTGCGAATTTTTTATACCAGTCTGTGGGTTTAACCCATCTAAGTGTGTGTGGACACATGTGATTGATCCGGTTGTTCATGAGAGTCCAATGGTGTAAATGAACCTCAAATCATTAAAAAAAACTTTCACTGGCTTCGATTAGCTATAGCTTCTGCATATGCTTGTCAGAACTCCTGGTATGTTTCCGAAACGAAGTTCTTTGATAAATATATGGTAGTCTCAATTTAATTTCACGGTAAAGTGGAGGGAGTGATTACTTGCTAACCGCTTTCAAGCTACAACAACGAGGTTTTACGATCTTCCCTATGTGACTTTCTTGTGCATGTTCTGCTACGTTGTTTGACTATGCTGATCTTTAAAAGCAACGGTGCAACATTTTGCCCGACTTCCAACATCCGCATCTTGGGTTATCACCAAGTTACTCATGCCGTTCCGTTTTATTGAAGCCTGAGGGTAACCTGTGATCGGAATCTTCGTGCTGTAGAAATCCACCGAATCGATTACGTATGTGTGTAACACTTGAATTACCCGTGCGGTACATCTTGAATTGCGCATTTATCATTTCCCTTGTGAGGTCATTGTGCATAAGTAAGTCTTGCCTTGCAGCGCGCTAATACTAACACCAAGTTGTTGACGAATACCACGCCACGACGTGTGTTCGGATAAGGTCATCGGAACCGTCTGAACCAACTTTTGGCTTGCCTATTCAACCGGATATTTAATTGTACTCTCGCCTTCATTGGTCAGTCTAGCCTGTGCACAATGGTTTTGCAGTTGAACTTCTCGCTTGCCTTAACAATTTAGTAAATATTTGTGTTGAGATTTTAGTTTTTCGCTCGGCTGTAAGGGAAATACTGAGTTACTTGATTGATTTTTTCCGGCAAAATACCGTTCGGCAAATATGTATGAAGTATGAAGTCACAAGCACAGGGCTAAGCAAGTTGCCGCCACAATTCACTGCGCTTATGTTGATGTACTGGCAAGTTGCTTAGAAGCGTCATGTTGGCAGTACAATTACAGTATGTTCTCCCATGTAGCATATGTATGTATGTATGTGTGTGTGTATGTATGTATGTATGTATGAAATCCAAAGCCGAACTAGGCAAAGTGCCGTACAGTCATAGATTGCACGCGGCCAAAGATTCTGTCAGGTTGCCTAGGTCTAGATAGATATGAAAATAACAATAGAAATGGTAGAGAGACCCCAGCGTGTTTCCGCATACAGATCAATTTATAACGGTGCTAGCTGCGCAGCACAGAAGAACTGCGCGAATGCACGCCCGTACAACCGAGTACTGTTGGCAATAAATCTAGCACGTTACTCTTTAGTTGGGCTAATGCCACTCAATCTGAAATTAATAGAGGGGCCTACACATGATAGCAACGAGACTTGATCGATTGTGAAATTTCTGCAATTTCGATTGCTGTCGTATCAAACACTACTTTATGGGACACTACTGGCGCTGCAACTAGAGCGAGCTGAATTGTTACAAAGACTTGGCTAAGACAGCGTAACTAGCAGGAAATGCTACTTAACCACAATTGTTTGTGCTCGTCGTACTACTCTCGAAAGAGAAACATATTAATGGTTAAAATCTTACTGCCCAGACTCTCCGCTAAAGCCCATTTGGCATGATGATAAACTAGGAGGTTAGCACCGGTACCTGGTTTTCGTCAAGACAAATTCGAATCCGCGTCTCTTGCATGAAAGGCATGCACTTACTACTGCATCACTGCGCTAGCACATACTTGTCTTTGCATCAAGATGTGTTTTAAATATGGTTAACGCTGTTCCTTTCCTTCATTATTCTCATGATTTATCATCCTTTAAGTTCATGGAAATTTACTGAACATCTGAAACACTTTTACCGGGTCGGTTTACAGGCCAAAACCAGCTCGTGTTGAATATACCCCCTGGTTAGCCCGATGGCTTACATTTTTATTTATTACCGTTACACTTGCAGTATTGTCCAAGTTAATTGAAAAACGAATACGCCCATTTTTGATTGATGTCGGGTTACTATAGAAACCTTAAAGTAATGAACATAACAATGATTTCCTTGGCTACTGGAAACAGATACCGACATTATGAATACAAACTGCTGTTATTAATTTATGACTAGATGGTTTGTGGTCGGTCATTCGTTATTTTTGAAGTGCTTGGTTAGATCCTTCAACATCATAGAGGTTAGTATTAGATCAATCGGGAATGCAGATGATCCACTCTCATTTATTTTACACCAGTCGATAGAACTGCGCGGATGTGCAATCGTGCAGCATTTATGTGCTGTGCGGCTAACATCGTGTTAAATTGATTGGCCAACGATAGTGAGCTGCATGCTGAAACACGCGGGAGTCTCACTACCATTTCTATTTTTATTTCTCCCTCATATCTGGCTAGGCCTGGGCAACCTGACAGTATCTTAGCCCACGTGCAGTCTCTGACTGTGCGGCACTTTGCCTGGATAGGGCTTGTGCTTTCTCTTGTGTCTGTCTAGGCCTGACCGTCCTGACAGTATCTTAACCGAAATGCAATCTGACTGTGCGGCAGTTTGCCTGAATTGTTACATGTATAACCTTTCTCTTCAGGTCCGGTAATGCTGGAGTTTCCCATCGATACGCTTTACCCTTATCATCTTGTAAAGAAGCATCTTCGGTTACCCGAGAATCCTACGTCATTGAGCCAGTGGATAACTAGCTGGTGAGTTGTTTTTGACCACATTACTCGTCCAACCGTTCACTTGAGGCTTCAATTCACGAAAACGAAGGTATTGCGTGGTTACCCTGTTAATTTCCTGTATCTTTTTCTGTCTGGGTTGCCTGACAGTTTATTAGTCAACGTATAATCCCTGACTGTGTGGCACTTTGCCTCGGTCAGGCTTGAAATTTCATGCATTCATACCAGCACGGTCGAGTAAACTAACATGACAGTTCATGCTGAATATCTGTCTTTTCTTTGAAGAGGGTGATTTTAATGCTCTCCGAAAATTATCTATCGGTGATTAAAGCCTTAACTCACCACATCCTTGATATTAGGCTCTTCCAACTCTCATGAAAATTAAAATTTGTCCATCTTCATGTCGCGGAATCGGTGATGTAAGAATCATATTTACTGCAAGGAATCGTATCGCTGACATCTTTCGAAATTTCCGTTTACGTAAGAGAATTTACAGTGTCTGTGCAGAGCTCATGCCACGTCGTATGCTTGGCACAAGGTGGAGGGATATGTTTCTGTTTGGTGGTGACTTCATCGTCATATTCATCGATAGGTGTAATTATAAATAAAAACATACCATTTGTCCGCACAGTGATAAGGTGTAATCACTATGATCCAACATATAAATATCCGATCAGTCTATTTCGGCACTGGGTGGATAATTCCACCAATCAACACCAAAGCCTTCGTTTTCGTATGGCTTTGCAAGCTTCATACCTCAGACTACCTAAAATACCCCATGATGTTTTCAGCATATTATATTTGATTCGCATTGTTGGTGATCGTATGACTACTTTTCAATCGAAACGCTCAAACCACGAATTTGCCACTAAAGGGTTAATAAAGATTGACCTTGTTGGCTAACGACTCCATCTACACGCAGTGCTTGGTACCCCACCTCTTGTCAAAGGCTTTCGTCATACTTTTAACGTTATCCTATTGGCTGTAAGTTCATCAGTCACGCTTATTCCGTTTAAGCGGGCTCTCAGTCAGGCTTGCTCAAGCTCATTCATCTAATGTAGCAAAGTCTTAAAAAGCTAGTCGTTCATGTATTTTCAAACGGTAGCTTTTCTGAATACACTGTCACGGTAACCTAACACGAATGACCGCTCTTAAGGTAGTCCCACTTAGATTACTTCTCCGCGTTGTCTTGTTGATTGACCCTCTGTCTACATTGAAACGCAGACAAGATTATAGCAGAGTGTTTCACTCATCGATGTGTGTATTTCGCGTTTTATGTTGCTGTGCTCACTTCTCAGTGCATCTCTACTCAATTTTGAGCGACTGTCTGTCTGAATTTTGCTTTCAAGAAAAACGCGTGCTTTCACTCATTACACACACAATGCCACTCGCATTTTTGTAACGTCCTTGTGATGTGAGGTGATTGTTTATTCACATTCTCATGAAACCTTTTAATGGCCATGCTTCATCATATGCATCATGCTGGAATGCAGTAAGAGAGCAATTAAGTGGTAATTTACACGCTTGTCATCATTCGTTCGTCAAGTGGTGAGTTGTTTACCTCAAATCATGTGAATTTGTTGTTTTTTACGGATGGGTGTTCCGTGATGCTTTCTGATCGATACCCACTGCGTCACAGCACTTTCCTGATATTTCGTTGAATTTTCAAGCGGTTTTTTGAGCAGAGTTTTGTTTGAATCGCTGTGGTGCCTACCTTTATATTTGTTTCTATAATACGTTAGGATTTTGGTGAGTATTATGGAAAATAAGTCACCTCTGGCATCTCAGCTGTGTGCACAAGCTGTTGTTTCCTGTGAGATGTGAAGCTTGCAATATACAAAAAGAGCACCTCATCTTTCTCCAAGCCGTGTAGAACCGCTCTCGCAATTGTTCCGTGCATCACCATGTACGAAATCACACATCTGGAGTCAGTAAAATACCTAACAGTCATGGACTGCACGTGAGCTGAGATATTGCCGTGGTGCAACGGCAGTGAGACTGCAGCATGTTAGCTGGTACAATTACTTGTCAATTTTACCATCCGAAATTTCCCCGATTGAGCTATTGGCAAAGATAACGATATCCAGCTGCTATGCCAAGACTCTGAGTTGGCTCAAGCAGATGAAGGCTTTGACTGTTGAACTAGCTGCGGTTGGTGCGACCCGTCTCGCAGGTTGGGGTCTAAGAGATCGAATTATCTTGCCTGTTGTCAAGTGAAGTGGCGAGGAAAGCTTGTTATGATGCGTGACTGTAAAATCGGCAAGAAAGCTGTCATGTTGATGTCTCTCTACTCGTTCACAACACTTGCTTGAATGCGTTTTATTCTAGGTGTAGGCACCCCACTCCGGCGCGTCTGTGTCCAATCTTTTATAGGACCAGTCGCTTTTTAGGTTACACACTTCCCCACATCTTTTAGAATATTTTACTATGCCATGGTTGTATGGCAGTTAAATACTTGTTTCCGGTGTAACGCTGTCTATGATAATGATGTAGTACCTATGGTAATTGTAGCAGTAAAGTTCGTGGTCCATAAACATTGAGTACACTTGAGAGAGTTGACCGCGTGGGTAGCCACGGTGTTGTTTGTGATAGCCTATTTTCTAATTTGTCCTGTTGTGCACTCAGTCAACCCTATAGTAGTCGAAATTGCTATCTATAGACGGCCTTATTATTCTCATTCTTATATTTAATCCCATCCTGAGCTATGAATGCATTGGTAGACTTTCCGTCGTCTTCCTAGTGTTTTCTATTTGTATGAATAATTTCGGAAATAATGAACATAATTTAAGTTACTCTAATCACCCATCCATTTTGGTAGGCCCCATCGCTGTCGGTTATGCCTCACGAGTTTGAGCTTAAATTAGGCTCTCATGGTATACAGTCTATACGTCGTTAGAAATGTGGAAAGATTTTAAACCAGCTAATTGTGTTCAGTTCTGGGTGAATTTCACTTTATTCTGAGCCTACGATCCCAAAAACCACACCGTAGGTGATATCTGTGAGCAATCAATTGGCGTACAGTCTTCGATAGAACAAGCACACTGTTCAATCGTGGCTAAATTTACGCGCTACCATATAATTGATAATCACCTGAACTCGCGATTGGCATCTTTCTTAACTTCAATCAGCGTAAATTGGTCGGCCAGTTTTATGAATGCCCTCAAATGTTACTAGATTGTTGAGGCTATAGAAATAAATGATGGTATGAAAACACAAGCCTGATCCAGGCAAAGTGCAGCACAGTCAAAGACTGCGGGTATGACGCATAATTGTAAACAATTGTTGCGATTCTTCACAACTGCGAAGGTTCAATGCAGGTGGGTCAACGTATGCTTTTGTCGAGGACCTAAAACACACTGCACTAGCCAAATGTGCAAACAATAAGCGAACATCGCCATCCGGCACAGTGCAATAACTCGAAGCACCGAAATAACCGAGTATAACAATCGCGAATCCACACATGCATTTGCGAAAGAATGGTATGGTTTGAAAGCACAAGCCTGATCCAGGCAAAGTGCCGTACAGTCAGAGACTGCTCGTGGGCTAAGAAACTGTCAGGTTACCCAGGCCTAGACAGATGGGGGAATAGAAATAGGAATGGTAGTGAGACTTCAACGTGTTTCAGCATGCAGCTCACTACCGTTGGCCAATCAATTTAGCACGATGTTGGCCACTCAGCACATAAATGCTGCACGATTGCACATCCGTGCGAAAGAATGGTTCAAGTGACAACGCGTTCGAAATGAATAAACCCGTTTATTGAATGACGCAATACTTCGAAGTCGCTCAAATGAAAGCGCTGGAAATCGGGATCGCCTGACTAATCAGCTCGACAAACATGTTGGAATACTGTGAATTCACGGGCTTCATGTATAAAATATAGACGTGTGTTTCATATCTTGTCATTTACGTAATAAACCTTTGACGATTTAACGTTGTCTGGTGTTGTGGAATTCCTTGGTGAACGTGATTATAGTTGACAAGATTAACCTTTGAGATGAATCGTAACACAATCGACAAGCAAACAGCACATGTGCTTGGGGTGAATTGATTAACGGGTTGCGTCAAGTATCTTCAATGTGAGGCTCCAGAGTGAAAGTTCGGACCTGTAACCTCGATTAACTGGACTCAGTTCCCATTTACACTGTCAAGGCTCGTGCAGCGGTGTTGTATATCGCGTACTCTAAACTTTATTTTGGTAACCTTCGTTGACATGAATATCGATTACGAGCTTCATATTTTTTATGCACAACTAATTACCAGGTTTTGTTCTCTTACTATCGCCTCTGTTCAAATCCTTTATTGGGCCCTAGTGTGCAAAGTTCAAACGTTGTTTCTGAAATGCGAAGCAATCTTCGATCCGTTTGATTACAGATTGTCCTGATTTTTATAACGGGATAGCGATAACTGTCAAGGTGCCAGTCTCGTTTAATTCGTTTTGACTCTGATCCTGTTTGGCTGATCGCTAAACGAAAAGGGCAGATAACAAACTAAGTCCATCATGTCGATCTAGGTTTTCCAGGTCATGTTTACACATTCCGTCAATCATTGGCAAAACACCTGTCGTTCGGTTAGCTGATTTTCGTATCATTCCATTTTCGAATTGATTGGCCAGAGGTTGACTGGAGTTTCACTACCATTTCCTGTTCTTTTTGTTCCTCATATCTGTCTAGGCCTGAACAACCTGACAGTATCTTAGCCCACGTGCAGTCTCTGACTGTGCGGCACTTTGCCCCAATCAGGCTCGTGCTTTCATACCATTCCATATCTGTCATGATGCATTGAGGCGAAATTCACGTCTTGTTGCCTTTGATTTTCTGGTTTCTTAAGGTAGACATTCTATCTTAATACAACTATCTATTTGGGCATCAGTTCGATTGGGACTGTACGAAAATAGTAGCCTAAGGAAACGTCCGACGCGTGTGAGAATTCCTTGATCCTTGGCACTCAATAACTAACTCAAGTAGCCAGTATCTTCAATTGGTTGCCATGTATGGCCCAGCGAGGAACTGCTTACATTGAAGTCACAACATTAATTCGACCAACCCGCGTGAGTGATGGTTATCGAACAGATAAAATATTCAAGAATCAACGAATTCCGACCGCGGGATACTTCTTTCGAAGTTTTGCGGATGATGTCATCTAGCCTGATGACGAAACGTCCAACAATATTCTACCTCCTTGTGTTTGTATTTAACCAATCGCAATCACTTTTATTGCCGTCATGAAACATGTAGCTGGAGCTCAATTATTCCACAGCGCTAGCCTCTGTTCTGAACTGCAATTATTGTGCTGTTCAGATGACCGCCTACCTTTCGTGATTGTTGTTGAACGTTTCGTCGTCAGGCTAAATGGTAGTGAAGCATCAGTACTGTTTGTCGATCGATTGCCCTTTTTCATTTTTATTTTCATGTCTGTATAGGCCTGAGCAACCTGGCAGTATCTTAGCCCACGTACAGTCTCTGACTGTGCGGCACTTTACCTGGATCATGCTTGTGATTCCATACATACATACATACATAGGTCTTGCCAAGTTACTTTGTCTGCATCACGTTTCTATTTGGTGAGCATTCAATTGTCACATTATATCTACGAGTTCAACCCTTCACCCCTCAGGTATCTCCGATTCTACTTGTTCCGATTATTCGCCAACGGATTCCAAATCAAGCCTTGTCCACCTCAAGAACAGCCAACCAATATACCTATTCTTCCTCCTCGTATCCCATTACCGTCAGATCGTCAGGTGACGAAACTGGTTACCTTGTTGGCACAAGCCAAACGTCCGGTTGTGCTTGTAGGCAGCCAAGCATTGTTGCCACCGGTCGACGCTTCAGCAACAGCCGAACACGTAAAAGTAAGACGCAGTGAAATAATTGTGTTTTTTTGTAATTTCCGACATCACACATACCAAGACCAGGTTCGCTCATCTAATTCGAACAGCACTATCCGGTTTCATGATACTTGAAATGCGCACATCTAAAGTTTCGAGCCTTACTCCTTCATCCTTACATTACATTGCTCTATCATCAGATCTAATTCCAATTTTTTCTTTGTCTTTTATCACATACTGGAATTTGGATTTGCATTTAGCATGATTCCTCGACCGTTTTCTCCGCATAACAGATACATTAGATAATTTGCTGAACCTCTGAAAGTTGTGCTTCTTTTGTCAGTGGGAATGCATCTCGCGATTTTTGCACAAGAATATCGTGCTTCGTTCAAATGTCTACAATTTGGCTTAGACGTCGTGTCCTTTCTATCCAGAGGGATTATATGACAGGGATAAATGTGGTCATGGGCAAAGTTATCCGCGCGAATGAGATCAAATAACCTCACATTGCATTTATATGTCTATTAGTTGAAGTACGTCAGAAGGCCTCCACGGGTTATGTGAGACCTAGGGGAGTGGAGAATTTGCCTACTTACACTGTTCTTTGTTTATTTCACTAGTACGGATACTGCTAATTTGTGCATAATATATTGTACATCTATCTGTAGGTTGATATTGTATGTTACTGTTCACGCAATGAAATGCCATTGTCAGATTTTTTCGACCTGGCGCGTGGTACTTCAGATCACTTGATTGTGTGTTCATCCCACCCCTAGCTCGTAATGTCGTCGGTTTATGGGTAACCAGACTCTGAGTTGGCTCAACCAGATGAAGGCTTTGACTGTTAAACTAGGTGCGGTTGGTGCGATCTGTCTCGCAGGTTGGGGTCTAAGTGATCAAAATTCGCAGCGGCTTCTTATCCTTAGCTCAAAATCGTTTTCAGTGCAGTGTTGTTGTAGACATTTTCTTGAAGTGTTCGAATTACCTTGTCTGATATCAAATGAAGTGGTGAGGAAAGCTTGTTGTGATGCGTGTGTGTATGTATGAAAGCACAAGCCTGATCCAGGCAAAGTGCCGTACAATAAGAGACTGCACGTGGGCTAAGATACTGTCAGGTTGCCCAGGCTTATGATGCGTGACTGTAAAAGACGCAAGGAAGGTGTCACGTTGATTTTGCTCTACTCGTTCACAACCCTTGCTTAAATGCATGTTTGATTTTAAATGTAGGCACCTCATTCCAGTGTGTATGAGCCTAATCTTTTATAGGTTTTGTAGCTTTTTAGTCCCACACTTTTCCATATCTTTTAGAATATTTTACTGTGCCATGGTTGTATGTCAGTTAAGCACTTGGTACTTCTTACCGATGTAATGCTGTCAGTGATGTTGATGATGAATCCGACCTCAACTGCAAAACACTTGTAATCAATTGAACTTATTCACAATATTTTTGTGAGACTTTCTCCACGGGTATATAATCCGGTTTCGTTGATGTCTCGAATCACGCCCACCCTCGCGCGTCGATTGACAGCGAGATCGTTGCAGATTTTTATCCAGTCGCGTTCCCGCCGTAGATAGTACGCAATCCCATGGCGTCAACTTGGCATCGTTCATCGCCTGTCAATTGTATTAAAAACCATCTCTTGTTTACGAACTACCTTGAACTCACACTGCAGTCAACATGTAAAGCTAAGGACCTGATGCTTGTTCGAAGCAACTTCCTAGCCTTTTCACCTCCCTGCTGTCTTACTTCCCCCGATTTCTCCTACTCGATGCCTTCATCTGAATTCGGGATCTTTTTTTGCTTGTCGCTACCAATCCTTTGCGCTCTAACCCTTGTCCGTACTTGCTTACCTACTACTCTCAGGAAACCACTGACACCGACTTGACCCTAGATTGGCATGTCATTTAAGCGTTTTTGTGATTCGGGTACCCTCGTGGCGCGGTTTAAATCCATACTGTTGCTTTTAATAAACGATTACCATTTGTCTTAAGGTTTCATATCCAGGTCACTCAGAGTTTTCATGACAGCCGACTCACCAGGGTGTTTTCTGCATACTATTATTTCTCTTTTCATTTGCTGTAGTCCCTCGCAGTTCCGGTCTATTTAACTGGGATGGCTCGTGGTTTGCTCGGTCGACAGCATCCGCTTGCGTTCCGTCACGCACGTCGTACTACGCTACGCGATGCGGATCTCATTGTTCTTTTCGGTATGTCATTGTGTTTTATTGCATGCATGTCTAGCAATACAAAGCAAGATTTTGCATAGATTGCGTTACTCTTAATTGATCTGTTTGCGGAGTGTCCCTTTTCAATTACCTCATCTTCAACTTCTTGGGCATCATTACTCATTACAACCATAACATTTTAACAATCCTAAAAGGATTGGTAAGGGTGGCACATGCACACTGGGATGAGGTGTCTACACCTTGAATCAAACATGCATTCAAGCAAGTGTTGTGAACGAGTAGTGCGCCATCAGCATGACGGCTTCCAAAGGTTGTCATAGCCGGGGGTGGCCGTGGGGATAAGCTCCCACTGTCTATAAAATACTCCCATATGGCGCGCGTCTGAAATAGCCTCTGACAACCAAGTCCAGCTTCTGGCCTGCACGTGTGGCTCCCCAAGCCCGGTGGAACTACTTCTACCAACTGGAGAAGGGTTTAGGGCGAGTGACTGGCGCCTGAAAACCAGTTTGCTTCGGGCAGATGACGCTCGTTAGCCTGGTAGGGCATTTCATCTAAAAGAAGAAAACCCCTAATTTTAAACCTCCGCTGCCTTGCGGGACACCAGATCGCGGGAACGGCTTCGGGAGAAAACCCCGAGGAAAAATCCGGAGCCTTGCAGGTCGCGCTTGGTTGTGCAAAGGCTAGAGTAGCTGACTCAAACAAACGCCAAGTGGTGCTGGGGACGCCACTTTGTAACCAAATTCCAAAGTCTTTTCAAAAAAGCCGACTCATCCTCCATGAGGAGATAGTCGCACAAAAGCAAGAGCGACATCAGCATGACAGCTTCCTCGCGGCTTTCACTGTCACAGCGCATCTAACAAGCTTTCATCGCCACTTCACTTGACAACATACAAGATAAATCAAGCAATCCAAGATTATGTCTACAACAAGACCGCCACCAAACACGAAGCAACCTCCGTAACAAAAATTTCCCAGAATCGTACGTGGTCATCTACGTTGTTACTCTCACAGTTGTTATTGTCCGTAAACGATAATCAAGAACGTCTTTAGTAGAATGGTGAATCAAAAGCAACTCAGCGTGTCAACAAAAGCTGTACTGTATTTATGCAGTTAAAATATACCTCACATCAAGTGCCTACCACGTTACGTATATGAGTGAACAATTCACAGTCAAAATACGCAATAAGATACACGGAAAGATAGGATAATGACATGTCAGAGAAATTGGGTGGACGTATTGTTTGGTGGGTTAGGAAGAACCAAAATTTGTACTGTTGTTAGCGAGTCTCGTCCCTCGTTTTTTTTTCTGATTAAATAAGTTTTCCTTCGGCAACGGTCTTTTTTAAGATTAAAGTTGATTGTAATACCCCAACTCGTCAAGTCAATCTTATTGGTCATTCAAACTATCTGTCAAATTACGAATAATCAGTTCCTGTTCTGCAATGTACGCTGCCTTCAAAAAAGAATACCCTGGAAACCTCGTTACGGCGCCCGTTAGCAAAAGCTATTAGTTTGTGTATGCAATTCTGGTAATCGCTTCCTCCCTGTAGAAATCCGTGTGTTATTACTACCATGTGCTAGCATCAATGCACATACCTATATATAAACCTAGGCTCATGTATTTTGTTCATTCACTGTGCGTTATTCGAAATTTTCACCCCACTCGTTCTCCTTTTCCGCGATCCCCCAGGTGCTGTGTGCGATTTTCGGCTGGATTACGGTCGCGCACTCAATCGGAAAGCCAAAATCGTCATTGTGAATCGGGACAAAAAACAGCTATATCTGGTAAGTAAATCATGCAGGTGTTATCGTTTACTGGCTGCATTATGCAGCTGTCCCGAAACCGTGTTCAGCGGTGGTGGTCTTGAACCAGGCATCTTCTTGGAGTGTTTGCTTCATGTTGTATGCTGTCAAGTGCCATGGTATGCTATGAAAGCATAAGCCTGATCCAGGCAAAGTGCCGCACAGTCAGAGACTGCACGTGGGCTAAGATACTGTCAGATTGCCCATGCCTAGACAGATATGAGGGGGAAATAGAAATAGAAGTGAGGTTCCAGCGTGTTTCAGCATGCACTACCGTTGGCCAATCAATTTAGCACGGTTTTAGCCGCTCAGCACGATTGCACATCCGTGCTGTCAAGTAGAGTGACGAGGAACGCTTCTTATTATGTGGCTCTACTCGCTCACAAAACTTGAATGCATGTTCCGTTAGAGGTGTAGACACCTCATCCCAATTTGTTTATGCGTACTCTTCCATGGAATCCCAAACTATTTAAGTCCTACTCTTCCCCGTATTTTTGGATTTTACTTTTTTCATGCTTGGATGACAGTTAAGCATTCGGTACATGTTAAGGGTGTAATGCTGTCTCTGATGGCTGATGTCCACCTTGTGTGCTTAAGTAGCATAACAAGACAAACTTACAGCGCAGTGTTTTATATCAATCAATAATCGATTAATGGGGCACATGTGAAGACGTTTTGTTGGTACATTTGAGCTGTTCTCCCTTGGTGGTGAGTATATTTGTCACGCTTGATTTCGTAAGTTTTGATGGCTGAGGAATAGTGCGTTGAGACAACTATTTCCGGTCGGTGTTAAGGATAAAATCTCAACAAGAAACCAACAATCGTTGAGGGGTTCTGTGTTACACTTGGTTCCTCCACCTCTGATTCATGCTGGGTATGATTGAAAAGTTTCGATTTAGTCACGACTAACCGTCGTTTGGGATATGACTCTTACCGTTCCAATCTCTGACGCGAATTGTTTTCGTTTCGTGAACCAACATTTGTGTGCAACGGTTGATCCTGCGAACTGAGCGACTTACATACTCCGAATAAACAAGATTTTTAGAAAAGTGCTCACAAAGATGTAGGTGGCGTCCTTTCCGCCTTTTTTAGAGTATAAAATACGCAATCTCGCTTTTTTTGCTGTCTTGAGCCCTTGTACGTATGTGCACTTATGTGCTGTGCTGCTAACACCATGCTAAATTGATGGGCTGCATGCTGGAGTCTCACTACCACTTCTATTCCTTTCTCATCTCTGTCTGGGCCTTGGCAACTTGACAGTATCTTAGCTCAGGTGTGCAGTCTCCGACTATGCAACACTTTGTCTGGATCAGGCTTGTGCTTTCATACCTCCAGTGCTGTTTTAATATTTTCGGGTGACGTTTGCAAATCTCCTCTCTCCCTCTTCATTCCCACCAGCCTTCGATTTGAACGCATTATCTCGTAAACAAGTGTGGGTTGGATATTTTTTACTCCAGGGACATAAAAATTTGTTTATATATTGCCCAGTACTTTAGCGGACAGTGTTTATGGGTCCCGTCTTTTTTGTCTCTCTTCAAGCCATCATTCCGTTTTAGTGAAACATTGATTGAAATATGTTTGAAACCAATCGATGGTGAAGGTATAAGATAATCAGTTTGGGCGATTTAGGTAACATTTCACTCATAAGGCGGGATTTCTTAGTCCCATACGAATCGCTACGCTTTCCGGTTATTTCCAATTCAGCTGTCTAGTATTCCTAGATGGTATGCACATTAAAGTTCATGTGCTCGGGTAGGCACCGGCTATTTAAGGATGTAATCGCAGCTTACGTTCCACCATCAAAGACAACTTTACATTCATATCACATCATATTTTCTTTCTATTTTTTGTCATATCTGTCTAGGCCTGGGCAACCTGACAGTATCTCAGCCCACGTGCAGTCTCTGACTGCGGCACTTTGACTGGTTCAGGCTTGTGCTTTCACATCACATCACATACCCACACTTTCCTGATATAAATATACTTAATGCATCTGTTAAGATCAAGTGCATACAGGCTGGAATGAAGTGTCTACGCTTCAGATGTCGTTAATGAGTAGTGTAACGTTAACAAGACAACTTTAGTTCGGCTTTCACTATGATCTTTCATAACTAGCCTTCTCCGTCATTCTCCATTGACAAGTGTGTACGTTTACTCAAACAAATCTTCGTGTTCTTTCTTAACTTTAACATCGAAAACGTCCACCAGAATGCTCTTAGTAGTTTCTCCATGGATGGCGTTATGCTCCTTCCAGGTGGACGTGTTACAAACCCGGATTAAGCTGATCATATTGCTTACTGAGTGATGTCCCAACGCTTACCCAACAGTCATTGGACAGAATGGCAATGGAGGCATCCAAGTATCGTCTATGTTATTCACCAGACAAATGTAAAGTGATTCTTTACGACTTATCCGGGTAACTGCCACGTTTTGCTATATATATGCAATTATTGACGGTTTCTCCGCCACGTCAGCCCCCTGCTTTCTTTCACCCGTGCGGTTAGTGTTACTTTTCCGAAAGAAGATACTTTTTCCATGATTTTTAGGTTGCTGTGATTTTTTCTGACTTTCTTGACAAACTTGAATTAGTGTACTGCGGACAGCACAGCATAGATTGTCGAATTCGTTCAATCTGACGTACTTCGCCCGTGTTAAATTACCTTCAACTCATTCGATATTTGATGCACATTACAGCTTATTTTTCTTCCTATTCTCATCTGACTTGTTTTTTTTGGTTTGTAATAGAATTCCGACTTCTTTTGGAGACCGCATCTGGCTATCCTGGCTGATGTTGGCACGACGCTTCAGCGAGTGTCAGATAAAATCATCGAAAGATTTCCATGTTCTCAAACGTTTCGTTGTCCGCAAGAATGGGTGGCCGAACTTACTGCTCGAGAAACGGAACGTGATGAAGAAATTCGGTGGGTCAATGAACGGTTACGATTCTCTTTGTCAACTTTATAGCTGCCGCCGTCTATAAATGATATTCACATGTTCTGCTGCATCCTCGCTACCCAGTAAGGCGTGGTTTTGTAGGAGTGCCAATTGTTAAGGCAAAGAACAGTGAAATGTGGCACCACATCCGTTATCTTCTTGTTTAGTCAATCGTAGTAGGTGTGTGTTGCCACATTTAACTTGACGCTCTGTCTGTGATTCCTAGGAAAATTGCCTACCTGTCACTCCAATTCTTTTCGTATAACGCTGTAGTTATTTTTATGGTTTCCCTTTTTCGATCTGCTTGGCCACGATATGGTGCGCTTAGTCTGTGTTGCCTTCTAATAACGTGTTTGGTCACTTTACGTAAACCTAATATTTAATTACTCTCTTCCATGCACACAATTTTACTGATACCATCCCCATCGTTTAATCATTTATTCGTCTTTGTGAGGATTTGAGTCCCGGTAATCAATAAAGTGTGTAACTTATGAACTCAAAACGTTTTATTGGAGACAAATGCATTAAGCCTAACAATAACCATAATATATCGAGTGAAAATATAAAAACTTCCAAAAATTAATAGGGACAGTCACATACCGCATAGTTTCTCGTAGGCTTATCGAGTTTAGAAGCGAAGACCTTAACAGATTCCGTGCGTATGATTTCTTCAGGCAAAATGTTCCAAGTGAAACAAATTCTGACCGAGAGAAACTTTCGACGAATATCCAATCGAGAATGCGGAATGCTTAAAGCCTTTGAATGTTGTTGTGTTAGATTAAGGCCATTGGGATTTGGCGAGTGTTTAAGGGGATGGTTTTCAGTATGCAAGATTTTGAATGTCAACATGAGGTCACTCCGTATCCGTCGTTGGGTAAAATGGTGTAGATTCAGTTTTAACATTCACTCTTTGAAAGGCAAATTTCTGTAACGGGACACCAACTTAGTCGCCAAGGATAAATCCTGTCAAGTAGTTCAATATCCTTCCTCAGCCATCGTACCTAGGATTGGATAGAATAATGGGACGTACATACGTATTAATTAGCCGGGGTAAGGTTTCAGGCCTGAATATCCTTTTATAAAACCCAGGATGCAGCAGGCTTTATCGTATAGCGGTGTGATCCCATGTAAATCCGAATTTATTTTATCGTTTCACTACCTACCATGTTATACTATTCGGTAACCGTTTTCGCTGGAATTCGGAATGCTATTTAAAATCATTCAGTTTTAATTCCATAAGTCGACACATTGCTCGCTTTTTCCTCATTTTACACACTATTTTTCGTATCGTTTCCGCTCTTCAACTAGCTACATTATGAGCATGTTCTGTAGGCCGTGAAACACGGCATATAACTCGCATATCTATTCCGGATTTCCAATCACCATCGACTGAACGAAACCGTATTTGATTACTTTCACATCGAATATCAAAATGTCGGTTGCATGATGCACGCAATCAAGAAGTACCGACACTATAATCAGATCATGTCCAATGGTGTTACACTGTATCGCGTATGAATGTTTTCGAAAATTCAGGTTGCGCATTTTGTTATCAGAATAATGCATGTTTTATCAATTTTTCGCTGCTCGCCGATTGAACACTGACTCGCATTAGAATGGTGAGTACTTCACCCTTGTTCTTGGTCTGTGTATCGTAAACTAATTCACATGTTGGCGTTCTACCAAATTATTCCTGCTAATCTCCGAAGCGATGAGACTAGACGACTTTTGTCGAAATGCTAATTAGGAAAATGACTAATGCTCCGCTTTCCTGCAATTCATCAGTAAACATCCGTAATTTATTGTCACATACATGGACCGGGTATCAATTGCGAACAGTTGAATTAATTTCGTGGAAAGACCAAGAAAAATCAGCATCCATATTTCAGTTATGTTGATCTCCTCTAATCAATGTCGACCATGTATATACGTCAGAAGCGCACGATGGTATCATGCCCCGCGGTGTTTCAAATGGCTGGTAGTTGCACACTGACTGCGTAATCTGAGAATTATTACTTATATTTAGGCTTATAAAGATTTATTAGAGCAGTTTCGCTTCATTTCCCTTACCTGTCGCGGTTTCGTCACGTATTGCGATCACCTTAAACAGTTCTTTTCCACCACTGTAGCTGGGATGTGGATGCTTTATTATGATGAGTTTGTGTCATGGTATAAGCATTCCAACTTGGTATACCCTCACTTTTGTCTTCATGATCAGCTTGTGGTTGCACGGGAGTTCAAACTGGACAAGATTGCAGTTACTCTGTCAATCGCCTCATCAATCTTGGTGTCTGAACCAAGATACGTGACCGAGAGCATTGGTTTGATTCATACCGCTTGTCAGCTCAAAATCTCTGCGTGTCGACGAAAAGCAGTTGATTAGCGATTGGGGCTGTTCTTGGGTATGAGCAACAATAGTTGCATCTTCGGTAAGCAGTACGTCCGGATTACGACACTCCTTCTCTTGCTTTGTGCTCTCAAACGGTCCAACGTTTGAAAAGCTTGCCATCACATCGCGTGCGTACGTAATTACCGTCTGTTCTCGTCATGAAAAATTGCTGAAGCGGCAGAGAAAAAATTTTGAACAGCGTAGGACCAAGAACACGTCCTCGTTCGACGCCTAAGCGAATTTTATAGACTTCTGAGGTGGACTGAACCTTTAATTTCAGAGTGGAGAGACGAGTTTCAGCAACTTTGTGATGCCGTGTAAAAGCCACTCCCTTCTGACGTAGTCAGGCACCTTCCTTAAATCGATAAAAACAGCGTATCAGTACATACACTGCTTCAGGCTCTTTTCTTTAAGAGGTCACAGGGAGAAGATCATCTCTACTATTAATCTTCCATTGCGAAAGCAGCGCTGAGAAATTTCAGCTAAATTCTACTCATATTGTATTAGTAATCATTTTAGTGTTTTTTTTACGTCGGACCGAGAACTGTGCATGTAGTTTTGCGTTTTCCCTGGTTAACCGGTATCATCAATTTTATGGGTCGCTAAATTATGCGCTTCTCTACGCAATTATGAAGCGGAATGGATGCTATTTGGTCCCATTCGAAACATCTACCCTGATGAGCAAACTTATCCAATCCTGACACAATTATATTTTCGCTCACCATTATTTGCCATTTGTTCATTTTTATTTTTTCGTGTGCCACTTTGCCAGAATTCAACAGTGCACTTTTATTGATCGTGTTATCCTTGTGGTATTACAAATATTGTATTTTTGTTATATTTATGGACTGTGTCCAAGTTTTAACGTTTTTCATTAACTTCAAGTTAAACCCTCATATCCCTGGCTGTCTTCCTGCACGTCTTTAACCATTAAAATAAAGTTAAAAATAATAAATCGGTTGATTTTTTTTGAAATTGCCACCGCAAAACGTTTTGCTCTCGTGTTAACAAACGTTCCGCTTCAACATACTCTTTTATTTTTACTAGTGCCTTGTTTGGTGTGGTTTGCCATGGGCTCGTATGCTGTTGTCTACTCAAAAAACATCCACACTTCTAAAAATTCAACATTTTACATTTTTTTAATTGCAACAGTATCTTATCTTTTATCACAACTTAACCTGAGTTGCTGTTCGATGTGGACGTTGAAGGCATGGTATGGTATGAAATCACAAGTCTGATCCAGACAAAGTACCGCACAGTCAGAGACTGCACGTGTGCTAAGATACTGTCAGGTTGCCCAGGTCTAGACAGATATGAGGAAGAAAAAAGAACAGAAAATGGTAGTGCGACTCCAGCCTGTTTCAGCATGCAGCTCACTAACTCTGGCCAATCAGTGTAGCACGATGTCAGCCGCACAGCACAATGTGCTGCACGATTGCACATCCGTGCAAACGTTGAAGGCATCACTGGCACTTGTTCGTTTGTGAACTAAAGTCCCGCACCGCAGTAGTTAATTGCTGCTATACAATTTCTGTGTTTATCGATTTAATTGAAAATGCTTGTCAGTGTGTTCTTCGTCATGAGCTCACCCGTACCCGTCGTGCTGATGCTCCTGTTTGTGATGTACGTTCCATCGCGCAGTCAGTCAGTCAATCACACCCACTTTATCTTTCACTGCTTGACTAACGTTCTTCATTTGCAATTCACTTTATCTTGCACTTCCAGATTAAGTTCCCTTACACAACCAAGTGATCGTATTAACCCATTGGCGGTTCTGTGGAACATGGAACAACATGGCTTGACCGGAGACGACCACGAGGATTGCATCATTGTGGCAGATGGCGGAGATTTTGTCGGTTCCGCGGCCTACATCCTCAGGCCACGACGCCCGTTATCCTGGTTAGATCCAGGTCCATTTGGAACGCTGGGTGTTGGTGGCGGATTCGCTTTGGGTGCCAAGTTGTGTCGCCCAAATGTGAGTGCTTTGTTCGGTTGTCTGAATGACCACGCATATTCCCGGCATCAGGGACTAATATTGTGTCAACTGCGTCGAGCTTGGGCTCTCATTCAACATTATTCAAGGGAACTGTATGTGCCAGTGTAGCTTCTCTATCCTGCTGTATCTTGCTCGAAATATCGAGGTGTCCTTAGTTCTTACTCAGTGTCCGGTATCTTTGTGTCACTACCATTTCTATCCCCGGCTCATATCTGTCTAGGCCTGGGCAACCTGCACTATCTTAGCCCACGTGCAGTCTCTGGCTGTGCGGCACTTTGCCTGGATCAGGCTTGTGCTTTCACATCACACACACATCTTACTGTCCTCCTTTATTCTGCGTTCAGATTTTTGACTGTTTAGGGACACATGGCTCACTATTCTCAAGATATATCCAAAACATTCCTTATGCCATTATTTTTATCTTATTGCAGCTACCGTTTACACTATGGCTTACAGTTATCTAACCCGTATCTCATCCGTTTTGTCTAGGCTTCCAATCTGCGGTGTGTATAGTTTGTATAACATCACAAGCCTGATCCAGGCAAAGTGCCGCACAGTCATAGACTGCACATGGGCTAAAACACTCTCAGGTTCCCCAGGCCTAGACATATATGAGAAAGAAAATAGAAATGGTAGTGAGACTTCAGTCTGGTTCAGCATGCAGCTCACCACCGTTGGTCAATCAATTTACCACGGTGTCCGCTGCACAGCACAGAAATACTGCAAGATTGCGCATCCGATGCCTATTAGCGCTTTGGAATTTTGCCTATCTCTGCCCACTAATTTCCCCATCGACGTGCTTAATTTATTTGGCCAGGAAAGTATGATCCATTTTGCTGCTGGTCATTGTCCCTGTTTTTCTTCTATGACAAACCATCACAGTCTTAGGTTGTTACATTACATTTTGTTTCCTCGTTAGCGTTTTCAACGCCGTCTATATCATCCTGAACCTACAGATCATTCCTGGTCATCCGTACTTGCTGCTCGTTGCTGGCTCCTTCTTCGTGATTGACCAAACATTGCTACATTCGATCATGAGTAAACGGCAATGTCACTACTATGCTCTAGTAAAAACCACCCTGCAGCAATCGCATGTGTTTTTCCTTTTGAAATTGTCTCGAACCATAACCCTAACTGTGGTTGATTGTCTTTCAGGCTACCGTGTGGGTCGTATACGGGGATGGTTCGTCTGCATACAGCTTAGCCGAATGGGATACCATGGCTCGTCACGGTCTGGCCGCAATCGCGGTGATTGGAAACGATGGGTGCTGGTCCCAGATCGCGCGAGATCAAGTGCCCCTGTTCGGGTCCAGCGTGGCTTGCATGTTGAACACCATTCGTTACGATGTGATCGGGGTGGCCTACGCGGGGAATCAGCTCGCCATGCCTGACTACGGTTTGGGCGATCAACGTCAAGCGGAGCATGGCGGTGCGTTTGTTGTGAATCGGAGTAATTTCGCGTCGATCCGACAAGTTTTTAGTGAAGCCCGTCTGATATCAGCTAATGGACGACCGTCGGTGATTAATTGTCTGATTGCTTCAAGTGATTTCCGAAGCGGGAGCATATCTATTTAATCGAACTCGGGTTTATATTTTCTATTCGTTTTTTTTCCAGAGTGTGATGTACTTATATCATTCGTCTTGCATAGAATTTACCCCTTGGGTTTTGTATATGACTGAATTGTTCACGCTCACTTATCTTATTCACTTTTACATTGATGAAAGCGCAACTTCCTCTATAAGCAATTCATTTCATCTCTCAATCACGGGTTCGGCTGATGGTCAATGCCACGTAGCCGATAAATATGAAGAAATTAACAATGCCGGCTGGATCATTATATTTTCTCTGTGGGAATCGTTTTCATTTCCAAAATCACGATAATAAGAATACGTTTCCTTTTCAATGGCTTGACAAATTGTAGTCTTAGTATTGTGACTATTTCGTTATCGGCTATAAAAAACCGTGTAATTAGTAATTGATAACAGTGAAATATTTTCCTGTGTATTTCATTCGACGTTTTGCCTGACAAAATCGCGAAACTATTACGCCGGTTGCCTTTTGCTTGCGGATATTCGCAGACGCTCAGTCGCATAAAGTTTGCAATGCAAAATTTAAGTGTAGTGAATTTCAGCATATTCGGTTTGCAATTTTCGTGATTCAGCCTTGGGAGAGAATGTGTAAGATACAGGCCACAACGTCGATCAAGACAAGGTTGAAATGTTCATACGCGATATTACACCGTGTGGCGAATGCCAACATCCAGAGGCGGTCAAATTACTGATGCATGTCGACCTGCGGTCAATAAAGTGTATGGGGCAGAGATATCCACAATCTGGAACTCAGCGGTAATGCGAACGTAACTAGCTAATATTCATCTTATACCTAATAGTTGACTGTATTTTCCAAAAATTGTATAACCTCAACCCCATAAGTATTGTGTTGCTCAAATCGCCCGTAATTACACGCCAAAGCCACAAAATGAACGATCTCCTTAACTCCGTTAGTTATGCCATTCAACGTGAATCACAGGGTCAACTGACCTTGACCGTGCTCACTTGTATTAAGTAAAGCGACCAAAAACAAAAGATGATGGGTGTAATGTTGCTTGTCTTTACTATCGGACGAAGCTTCTGTCAAATACGAAACGTTACCCCTAAACTACTTTTCGGCCAATTGCATACAAATTTCTTTTCATTATAAATACACGAGGTGTAGGCACCTCTTCCCACTTTTTTTGTGCTTTCTCTTCCATAGAAGTCCCACCCTTCCCCATCTTTTAGGATTTTACTTTTTCATGGTTGTTTCCATGGTTTTCACGGTGTCATCGAAGTCGTAATTATATAACTATCAACATTACTACTGTCATCCTGATAATAATGGAGTGAATGATGCGAAAAAACCTTCTGCCGTCAAATTCATTAGCACTTCATCCAGGGTATAACGGAGCACCATTTTCTCAACGCTAGACATTGAGTGAATAATTTCCATTATTTTGCTGAATATTGCCATAAAATTTTTTGAGTATTTCCAGGTAAAAATTAAAAGAGCTCTTCATTTCGAGAATCAAGGCCCTCTAGAAAAGAATTTCGCGTTAAAAAGCAAATGCATTTGACGAATTGCTTGAATAACAGAGGTTCCCATTGGTAAAAAACTTCCCAGTTTTAATAAGCTATACTTTATTTGAGAAAACGGAGACTACCTTTATATTGTGGATAATAAACTTTTAAAATGGGATCAACGCGTACGCTTCAAAACACTATCGTTCGCCTTGCCTGCTGTAAAGGAATCGACCGTTTTTACTTAAACGCGACAAGTTCGATTAATCGTGGGCTAACAGAATAAGCAAGCGCATTGTAGAGTTATAGATCTGATTGCCTAGGGCGAAACATGGTTCTCATCCGGTTATGGGGAGAATGAGCTCTTTAACTCAAATTTAAGCATTATGCGCGGTGAACGAGACAGTCATGTTTTCGTTTGGTAGGATATTTGTGTCAAAAATCACTTAGCGATGTATTTGAAAATATATAAGAACGATCAGAAGTCCATAATCATGAAAAGAAAGTTTGCAATGAATCGGTTATAGCAAGTTTTTTGTTAACGTTTCGCTTCTGAACACAGAAGCTTCGTCAGAACAAGGGTGTCGGTACGAACAGTATTCAGGTTTAAATGGCCTTTTCTTGACCAATCCTGAGTTCTCTAAGATAGACAGGCGATATCAAGATAATTGATCACACCCCATAAATGCTGTGTTAATTCCTAAATTGTTAATTTGTGTGTGCAGGTGCGAACAGCGTCCGCTGACCCACTGTTTACGTAATCCATGTGGACGTTAGGTGTGATGCACGTTAATCCTTATCCGCTGCAGAACCGAACGCCTGATTGTTGGGATATCCGCCCCATCCACCTTGTTCACCGCATCCACAAACTTTGTTAGTTCAACTGCCTCAGCGTGGAGTCTTTCACCATAAGATTTCACACCCCGTCTTATCACTTCCACGTTATCACGATCTAGGCTGTGACCAGTGTCTAGCACGTGTTCAGATTGGACAGAATACCGATTTAGTGATTGATATTCACTGGGATTGCAGGGTTGCTTTCATACTCGTTTGCTATGTTCGTTTACCCTAATGCGAAATTCTCTAGAGGTTTGTCTAATGCAAACACCCGTGCAACCCTTGCATTCGATTATCTTGATGCAGTTATTCTCACAACCTAACGGAGTCTTATCTTTGAAATGCATTAATAAGAAGCGGAGAGTTCTACTTCCACTATATGTTACTCTAATACCTGCGTTAATCAAGATTCGACTTATTCTTTCTGAGGCGCTTCTGGTAGAGATTCCGTAGCTGGCCAAACGATTTTCGGTTTTGGAATTTTAACTCGGTACAATTGGCGCTTAATTAAGTTCTTGGGATAACCATGATTTGCAAGTTGGTGACTGAATTCTTGATAAGCTCGACTCCCATCGGCATCATCGCTGCAGATGCGGTCAACCTTGTGGAATAGCGATTTTGTTACGGACTGAGATAATTTAATATGCGCAGATGTGAATCTCAAAATGGCATGTGTTGATTGGCATACGATATACCGCTGTTCTTATCATGTGTTGTCTTTTTGCGCGAGACAGTCTAAGAATGTAAGTGTCCCTTCCGTAGACTCGGTTTTTTTGTGACCTGGATTTTCGGATTCAAATTATTGAGATAACTATGAAATGCTTGTAGTCTGTTGCGCTTCATGACGACGAATGTATCGTCAACATAGAGCCATCATATATTTGTATTTAAAGCTTCGTATCTCAAAGCTATTTCTTCTATGTGTTCCTTGGACATATCCGCCAGCACTGAGGAAATAGTTGATCTCATCGCTAAACCATCGTTTTAAATGTATAGCTGTCCATTAAATAAGAAGTGGTTCAATTTGCTACACCGTTAATGATTTGTTGTACACACAAGTTTTTTACGATCCTTCAAGGTCATATCGGAGTTGAGTGAATTCCTCGCTAATTCTAAAGCGCTTCTAGTGTCAACATTCGTGAACAAGTAGCTTACGTCAAAGCTAACCATCCTCATCCTGCCCAATTGTTACAGTACTTCATCCACGAACAAAATCAAACGAGTTCTTAATAAAAAATTCGTGTTACCAACCAGTTGTTTCAAAAGCTGGGCAAGGTGCTTAGCAAATTCGTGTGTCGGGGACGAACCTGGGGTTCTGAACAGATTTTGGTTATAGCATGAACCATAAACTTTGACCTTGGTTTTCCTTTATTCCTCGCAGGTATCTTGGAACAACCCTATTGAGGTTCTTTATACTGGTCGTTGCTCTACCGATGTAAATAACCTGATACGGACCTTCAGATAGGTGTGACTCTGACGTATCGAATAAGTCGGATCTTGAATAATGCAGGTATTAGAGTAACATATAGGGAAGGTAGAACTCTTCTCTTCTTATTAATGCATCTCCGTTAAGTTGTGAGAACAACTGCATCAAGATAATCAAATGCAAGGGTTGCACGGGCGTTTGCATTTGACAAACGTCTAGAGAATTTCGCATTAGGGTAAACGAACATAACAAACGAGTATGAAAGCAACCCCACAATCCCAGTGAATATCAATCACTAAATCGGTATTCTGCCCAATCTGAACACACGTGCTAGACACTGGTCACAGCCTAGATCTTGATAATGTGGAAGTGATAAGACGGGGTGTGAAATCTTATAGTGAAAGACTCCATGCTGAGGCAGTTGAAATAACAAAGTTTGTGTGGATGCGGTGAACAAGGTGGATGGGGCGGATATCCCAACAATCAGGCGTTCGGTTCTGCAGCGGATAAGGATTAGCGTGCATCACACCTAACGTGCACATGGATTACGTAAACAGTGGGTCAACGGACGCTGTTCGCACCTGCACACAAAAATTAACAATTTAGGAATCAACACAGCATTTATGGGGTGTGATCAATTGTCTTGATATCGCCTGTCTATCTTAGAGAACTCAGGATTAGTCAAGAAAATGCCATTTAAACTTGAATACTGCTCGTACCGACACCCTTGTTCTGACGAAGCTTCTGTGTTCAGAAGCGAAACGTTACCAAAAAACTTGCTATAACCGATTCATTGCAAACTTTCTTTTCATCATTTAGCGATATTTGTTCGCAACCTTAGCATGGCAGGCGCATTAAATTGCTCATTAAAAACAAATTATTGTAAATCTACAGTCGTTGTTTGTTATCGCATCACAAATATGCTTAAACACTCTCGTCTGTCCATTTCTCAACAATAGGTGACTTGAACGCACCTAGTATAAAATACTATGATTGGTCGGTCATGTGATTGAGATACAATGCGGTTTAGTGCAAAATATTGTCGAGACCACACGTGCTTTTTCCAACAGCGATATAGGACGATTCTTGTATTATTGCCATGCCTTCCGATGTATCTCTAGTAGGCTCCTAAGCTTTGCACTACCGATAAGCGAATGAAAAATTGCATTTAATTTGTTCATATCTACAAAATCGAAAACCTGCTCAAAGCGGCTTTTCGCTAAAATGTGTGATATATTGAAGAATCACTCACAGTTACCGACTTTGATGAACCAGAAAGGTGAATAAATTGATGGAGATTATATGAAGTCTACGTTGATTGCAACGCTGTGTGCCTCCATTTATGTATTGAAAAATAGTAAAACCGTTGGTTTTGAAAAGTAACCGTAATTCTTTAAATCATTCGGCAATTCATCCAAACGCGGTTCTTCAATGTCTGGAAAGTCTTGACAAATTGTGCTTCCCGGGTCCGGATATGATTCACCCGCATCTGCTACATGATCTTGAATAAAACTTTAATGCTCCGTTGATCTGTGTTTTATATCATTTCTTGGATTACGCTCGATTACCAAAATGCTGGCAAGAATTAAGATAATATGGTGAAAAAAGCAATCGCTTTACATGTACCATTGGATGACAGTTATAAATAATCATGAATCAAGATTTTATGGTGAAAAAGCAGTTGCTTTACATTTACCATTGGATGACAACTATTACAAAAAAGAAAATGTAATCAAAAACACATTGTTGTATGTTTGTCTGGATTCATGTTGATTCAATACACAAGGCCGATTATGGGGTGTTTTTGGATATATGCATCTAGTTTTGTTTTAAAAACATCGAATGTTGTTGCATTCAAAACGTCTTGCGGTAGTGCATTCCATAGAAAGCAGATATGCACAGAGAAGAAACGGCGCCGACAGTCAAGTCTTGAGTGCGGTATTGCGAGGCAACTTGAGTGACTACGTGTATTTTATACGAGGGTACTGTCCGAATTTTATTATTTTTATTATATCTCGGAGCGGGTGGTTTTCGATTCGCAGTATTTTGTAAGCTAGAATAAATCGCTCCTCATTCGCCTCTGTGTAAAATCAGGCAAACCTAGTATGGCCATTCGCTCTTGATATGGGACGTGCTGCATCCCATCAACTAGCTTTGTTGCTCGGTGGTAAATTCTATCCAAGAGGTCGATGTCTTTGCGCAGCCACGGTGCCCACGCTGGGATCAAATACTCCATCGTTGGATGAATGTAAGTATTTATAATGCGGGGAAGTGTTTTGGGCGTGAACCGCCCAAAAATTCTCCTCAATATTCCTAATATACCACATGCCCGATTAAACACTTTTCGACAATGCATATTCGGTTTCAGGTTAGTAGTGATCTTAATCCCGAGATCCTTCTCAGCGGTGGTCCAAGTTAGGTTTTCGTGGCCTAGATGATGTGTGGTCGTAATTACGGCCAAGCTGTAACATATTTCATTTGCGTAAGTTGAACGGCATTTGATTTAATAGGGACTAGTGATACAGAACATCCAAGTCCTGTTGTAGCATCAAACAATCTTCGGTAGATCGAATTTGCTTCCTTATTTTAATGTCGTCAGCAAAAAAACTAGCTTACACCGCACTATTTCAGTAATATCATTGATGTATAACAGGAAAAGGATAGGCCCGACTACTGAACCTTGAGGTACTCCGCTCGTGGCATCGATAATTTTCGATAGCACACCGTCAATGCGAAACTCGCACATGCCGATCGGTCAGATAATCTGTTAACCACGATAGTAGGTTACCCCTTATTCCATAATGCGCTTGCTTTTACAGAAGCGGGCTGTGATTGACCTTGTCAAAAGCCTTTGATATATCAATATAACAATCGTTAACCGTGTAGCCTTGGTCGAGTGACATAGTCCAGTCGTTTAGTGTGATCAGTGTATTCGACAGACAAGATCTGGCCTGGCGAAACCCGTGTTGTGCTGTTGACAAAATACCTTTTGCTTCAAGGTGACCCACAATACATTCACTAATAATGTGCTCCATGATCTTTGAAATACATGGTAGTAGCGTTACATGTCTGTAATTTGCTGCGTCAGAACGACAGCCATCCTTGTAAATTGGTGTTATCAGACCCGCTTTCCATGCTAGAGGTACGCAACCTTCGCGAAGACTCTGGGTGAAAACCGCAGCTAAGCTATGTGAAAGCTCTCTGCAACACACGTGAAGAATTGCTGGCGTAATGTTGTCCTCCCCGGGGGATTTCTTCGTGTTTATTCGTCGTAAGTGTCGCTCCACTAGAAATTGATCTATTACTGGTTCACTCAGTGGTTCCACTGTGTTTATTAATTCTTGATGCGATACTTGCTGTTTTGGGCAGAATACTTGAGAGTAAAAGCACGCAAGTGCATCTGTCGTCTTTGGACTGTGACGGATGCAATCAGCATTCCGTTTGAGGAGTTTGGTCTGTGTGGGTTCATATGAGGTCAATATTAAGGGCCGACAGTTGATTGTTCTTTGATATAAACATCCAGTTTTAATTTGAAATCACTTATCGTACTAGCGTTCACAATATGCTGTGATAGTGAATTCCACAAAAAGCAAATTATAACAGAGAAGAAATGACGTCTACAAACGAGTCTTATATGTGGTATAACCTGGCAACATGAATGACTCCGTGTCTTAATAAAGGAACTGAATTCTATATAATCATGAAGGAGGTGATTTTCCATCTGCAGTATTTTATTTGTGAGGATCAAGTCGCGCCTTATTCTTCTTTGTGTAAAATCATTCAATCCCAGCATGGCCATTGGCTCTTCGTATGGGATTTGCTTCATCTCATCAACTTGCTTCGTAGCTCGGTGATAAATTTTATCCAACAATTAAATGCCTTTGCGTAGCTACGATTTTCAAACAGGGGTCATGTTATATTTCTTTGGATGCGGTGGAGCGTTTTAAGAGAGAACTACTAAAACATTCTCCCCAGCATTCCTAAAATACCGCTCGCCTTTTGGAAGACTTTATGGCTTTGAATATTTGGTTTCAATTTATTAGTAATCCAAATAACGAGATCCTCCTAAGCGCTGGTCCAATTCAAGTTTGCATGAGCACGATTTTATGTATACTCGTATTGCTAGTCAATTTATAACAGTTCAAATTTAAACATGTTGGAACACATCTGATTTAGTTGAGACCAGACAGGGAATCCAAATCCTCTTGCACCATCAAATGATCTTCAATGGATCGGTTAGGCTTCCAATGCATAAATATATCCAATTTGTTTCTAAAAATCCTTTCACTAGATGATTATACAACATCTGACGGTAGGGTGTTCCATAAGAAACAAACGTGCACCGAATAAAAGAACCGACGGAAGTTCCGGTGGGAATGCGGAATATCAAATACCAATGGGTGAGTACGTGTGACATGGCTTGGCCGGAGGCGAAATAGATGCCTCATAGGGTGCGCCTTTGAGTTCATTATATTGTAAGTTATGATTAGATCAAATCAAATCCGTCTGCGAAGCAGTGTATCCAAATTAAGATGCTTAAGTCGATTCTCATATGATAGGTTGCGGAGGCAGCCAACCATTTTAGTTGCTCTGTGATAAATCCTCTCGAGCAGCTTGATGTCCTTTTGTAGCCACAGTGACCAAGCTTTCACTGAGTAATCCATCACCGGGTTAATATGCGTAGTAATGAGCATGGAGAATGATTCACGGGAAAAATATCCGAAAATACGCCGAAGCATACCCAGCATGCGGCTAGCTCGGTTGTACACTGCTTCGCATAACATGCTATTCTTATGGCTTCCATTAATCCATACGCCGAGGACTTTTTCTTTGGTTGTCCATTCCAGTTGATTTGATCCAAGGTTGTATGAGAATGGGAAATCTTGGCCTATCTGCAACATTTTACACATTCTGAATTTGAATGGAAGTGTATTTCGCTCCGACCAGCTGTTCAATATATCCAAATCGCTTTGTAAGCGCAAACAGTCCACACTTGACGTTATTCGCATCCAAAAGAACCATTTTGACTGTGATATGTTTCGGAAGGGCGTTGATGTAGACCAAAAAGCGAACCGGACCAAGTAACGAACCATGTGGGACACCGCAAGTGGCTTCGGTTTCCCAAGACATCATACCATCAATACGTACAGTTGCCTTGCGATGAAGAAGGTCATTTCTTAGCCAGGTAAGAAGGCACCCATTACTACCAACATCGTGCAGCTTGCTCAGGAATATAGAATGATCCACGCGATCGAAAGCCTATGATATTTTCAAGTAACACGCATGCACGCAACCACCACTCCAAGCGTCTAGTCGTCAATTGTCTCCAGTAGTTTAGTCAAGCAAGAACGAGACTTCCGAATTCCATGTTTCTCACTGGACAAAAAGTTTTGGGCTTCGAGATGACTCACAATTCTTCCGCACACAATTCGCTCCATAACTTTTGAGATCACTGCGAGGAGTGTAACAGGGCGGTAATTTGACGGGTCAGAACGAGTTCCAGCTTTGTAGATGGCTGTTATGATTCCTCTCAGTCGGTACAAAACCCTCCTTCAAAGAGTGATTAAATAAATCACAAAGTTTTTCGCACAATTGACTGCTGCATAACTATAGGATTTCAGGTGTGATTCCGTCAGCTCCCAGGAACTTGTTGATATTCAACCTGCGTAGGTGATTCTGCACTATTTCAGAATTGATGCACATATTGCATATAGTCTCCAGGACAATTGGTGGTGACAATTCCGGTGATTGTAATGCGTCCTAGTGGGTGAAAACTCGTGCATAAAAACTGGCGAGAGGGTTAGCGGTTTCCAGCACGTTATTATTTAGTCCGTTATCTGTCATGATCGGAAAAACACCGGGTTTCAGCTTCGTAGTGTTGTTAATTGTTCGATGAAGCAGTTTGGGATTTCGCTGCATTGTTACTGCCAGCTGAAGCTGGTGATATTGTTTGTCCTTTTGGGTGAGATTTGTGACTTGATAACGCAATTCGCGATAGTTTGCCCACGTCGAATCAGTTCTGGCGACCCACGATTTATTCAGTCAGGATGCGCTTCATAGCTTTCAGCTTCATCTGTGAAAATAAAGTTAATGCTAGAGTTGTGTACTTAACACAACTCTATTTTAGCGGAACTTTCACCTTACTAGTCAAGTGAAATTTCATTTTTTCCAGTATCATCAATAACTAGGTGCTTCCTAAATGCTGGGTGGATAATCTTTTGGCGTCGCGATCTTCGAAGATATCCAACGGACAACAAGAAAAAGTTTTGGCAGTGGTGGTTGCTTCTCTGCATCTTTCCACCTAAAGAAATGCTAAACGCTCCATTTGCTTGTTAGCCACCAACGGTCCTGTGCAACTGAACTGAATTGAACTGATGGACTTTTGGTAACCTCCAACCCTTTGCAACTTCTTTAGGTCTCTTCTCCCTTCGGCGTCGGCGTCTACGGGATGACCTAATAGAAACTTTCAAAATCCTAAAAGGTATAGGCAACGAGGGTTGTCAAATCTTCTTCTCTCGAGTGAACAACCCCTCAACTAGAGGACATACATTGAAGCTCGGGGAAAACCACAGCTTCTGAATCTTAGGGAACACTTTTCCAGTGGAATGGTGGTAAGCTTCTGGAATAAGCTGCCTGAGGAACTTATCGCTTGCAAAGCAATAGGCGCATTCAACAAGGGTTTAGATGCCATGTGGCATGGGCTTTTCCCAGACTTTTTTCCGTGAATATACAGGTCGTCTGTCGACAGAATTGTCCATTTTTCGTTAATTTGGAATTTATATTGTCTTAACCACGATTTGAAAAACTAAAAATCCTGTTATATAATGCCTGGTTTTAAATGACGTGTTTTAAATGTACGCACCAATTTTCCATAGCTTATCTCCAACCGGCTTGGTGAAGAGAAATCCTTTCCGTTTTTCTCAGTCGCACCTACAAATTCTGGGACCGAAGGACGGTCTGGAAAACACCGGACGTACCATCGCGTACGACGAGGACAACAATGATCCAACTTTGGCAGTGATGGTCGCTCCTTTGAAGCTTTCCACCAACAGAAATTCTGGACGCTCGGTTGGATTATCAGACATTTACAGTCCTCTGCCAACTGAGCTGAACTGAACTTTCTGATTTTTATCGATGACTTGTCGCCTATCTTGAAGTGCCCGTGCTTCATTTTAGCGGATGACGTGAAGTTCATGGGTATAACAAATGTAGATACACTGATGCACGACCTCGAGCAGGTCATTGACTGGTCCATACGGTTGGACCTCCCTATTAACCTCAATAAGTGCCAACTCTCGTCTGCTCTAATCGACAAGATCACAGTTCAGGTGTCAAGTACTCCTATTAGCGTTGACGCCACACAGCGGGTTAAGGACTTGGGTGTTCTAGTTAGAGCTGACTTCAAATGGGAGGACCAATGCGCTGTTGCAGCGCAACGTGCACGCAATGTGCTCTTTCGGTTGAAGTCGGTGCTTTCCAGCAGAAGTCCCGACGTGTTCCTGCCACTTTACAAGGCGTTAGTCAGGCCGCATTTGGAATATTGTGTCCAGGCGTGGTGTCCTCACTACCAGAAGGATATCATTCGACTTGAAAGCGTCCAACGACTAGCAACACGCATGATTGAGGGTCAGCGTGGGAAAAGTTATGCTGATCGCCTTTGGGCTCTGGGTCTTTTCTCTCTTAAGCGTCGTCGTTTGAGAGGTGATTTGATTGAAACCTTTAAGATCTTAAAGGGCTTAAGCGGCGTTAATCCAGATGACATCTTTACCTTAAGTCCTAAGCTGGGCACTCGCGGACACGCACTCAAGCTCGCTAAGGAACGATGTCGACTAGATTCTAGGAAAAACTTTTTCAGCTTCAGGGTGGTCAACTTCTGGAACAAGCTCCCTGAAGAACTTATCTCCTGTAGTTCCGTCTCAACTTTCAAGCAGGGTTTAGACCGTGACTGGGGTAAGTTATTCTCTGATTACATCCCATGATCACCATGCTTAGGTGGTCCTCCATTTTCCTCGCTATTCATTGTAGCAATTTTAGAGCATCTTCTTATTCTTGATTCTCCATCAGCTGATCTCTCACCATGCTGGTGAGGAGAAACTGCCTTTTCTTTTTTCCAGCATCGATTATTGCGCGTTGCTGTCCTACTACTATCCGGTACATCGCCTGGCACAGTTATAATCAGAGGTTGCAAATGGAGAAAAAAGAAAATGACCTTTTGGCAGTGCATCGATTGTAGCGCGGCGATACCCAACTACACCATCTTAGTCCTTCGACCATCAGAGGTTTCACACGGAGAAAAAGGATTGACTCTTAGGCAGTGGTGGGTGCTTCTCCGCAGCTTTCCACCGAAAGAAATTCTGGACGCTCGATTGGCTTGTCAGCCACTTACTGTCATGTGCCTACTCAACTGAACTGAACTAGTCAGCGCAAATGTCTCACCTTAACAGCCTCGGAAGCTGCAAACCTGTTGTCTGAACACTACGCCCCAATTTTCAACCATATTTATTCTACAAACTCCTCCCATTTTTTTCTCCCTCACATGACGTACAGGAAATGCCGAAAATAATGTTTACCCCTGGTGCGGTCCACAAGAAGATTCCATGTCTACGGCAATACTCTTCACCAGGACTCGACGGCATCCACCCTAGGATCCTGAAGGTAGCCGCATTGCACATATTTTATCTACTTGCCACGTATTTCCAACGTTGTATGGACTCCGCCACCGTCCCCCAAGCTTGGAAAAAAGGTGTTACCACGCCTATCTTTAAAGGTGGTATCAGGTCGGAACCCCCATATTATCGCCCCATTGTGCTGTTGTCAGTCATTTCTAAAGTCATGGAGAGCATAATCTCTGACTACCTTGTTTCACATCTGGAAACAAATCGACTTTTAATCACACGACAACACGGCTTTCGCGCCAACCGTTCATGCTTCTCACACGGGTTGCCTGGACGAAATCTGTGGACGAAGGCATTGGTGTCGATGCAGTATTACTGGATTTCTCCATGCATTCGACCGCGTCGACCACGAAATTCTTTTACTTAAACTCGCTGCCTGTGGCGTTGGGTCATCGTTATTGTCCTGGATTAAGTACTTAGTTCGCGACCGCTCCCTCTGTGTTCGTGTGCGTGACTGGTATTCTGCCCGCTTCCCAATCAAGTGCGGTGTGCCACAAGGCTCCGTTCTTGGTCCCCGACTCTTCATCATTTTCATCAATGATATTGGCCAAAACATTGAATCGCCGTTCCTCCTATTTGCGGACGATGTCAAAATCTGGCGCTCACTCAAATCGCCAAGGGATTCACACGTCCTACAAGATGACTTAGATCGTTTACACAGCTGGTCTTTGAGGAATCATCTCCCATTTAATACCTCCAAGTGTAGCGTTCTCCCCATCCGACACTCAGATCCGGTCGCTTACTGTTTGGGCTCAACAGTACTTCAGAGTGTTCGACAAGAAAAGGATCTCGGTATCATCATCCAGCACGATCTCGGTTGCACTACGCAATGCGAACGAGCCGCAGCAGTAGCAAATCACAACACTGGCTTACTTAGCCGCGCTTTAGGCAGGTTTGACCGGTTTCTCTTCCCGACACTGCTGAATGTCTACATCCGTCCTCACTTTGAATACGCAGTACAGGCTTGGCATCCTTGGCTATGCAAAGACGTGTCCCTTCTCGAAAAAGCCCAGAGACGTGCGACAAAGCTTGTCCGTGGTATGCACAACATGTCTTACGAGGAAAGGTTACGCAGTTTAGATATATTCTCCGTTACCTACCGTCTTCACCGCGGTGACATGTTACTTACCCAGCGGATCTTGACTGACCCCTCCCATCCATGCAACTCGCTATTTATTCCCTCTCCAATCACTAACCTTCGATGACATAAGCTCAAACTGTTACATTAACAGAGCAGGCTTGAATGTCGACACAGCTTTTCTCTTTGAGAGTATGCAGTCAATGGAACACCCTTCCAGGCACGCTTTTTGAAGTCGATTCTCTCGGTACATTCAAAGGTCTCCTCGATTCTTACCTCCATGAAATCTCCCACTCCCAAGACACAAGTACCCCGTAAACGCTATTTTGATTTTTTTACAGACCCTACCCCATTTTATTTTCCTAAAGATCACTAGCTCGTGGCAACGGTAAATTCTCTTTCTGTGCCATTTGCATTTTCGTCACAACCCCGCTAACTCTTTGTCAGTTCCATTCCGCTTTCAGATCCCAGTATCGGAAGTTCGTATACATGCAGTTTCAACTGATACTGTCACGAAGGATGTGGTGGGTAGCTGTGTCCAGGGATGAAGCCCTACTTGTCCAAATGCCACAAAAATCCTTGATGGTACAGGCTAAACGCGAATGAGGCCCGCTATATGTCTTGGGAACTCAAACATTTCTCTCTGCTTTTTCGACCAACCGCTCTATCTATCCTGCGGTTTGTACAAGCTCTTAACTTTTATACCGTAATAAACTATTGAACTATTGAACTATTGACTATCTAACTGAACTAAACTGAACTAAACTAAACCTGACCTTTTGATCCACTGCACAATCCACCCTGCGGTTTGTACAAGCTCCCGCTTTATACCGTAATAAACTATTGACTATTGACTATTGACTATTGAACTGAACTGAACTGAACCTCAATAAGTGCCAACTCTTGTCTGATCTGGTCGACAAGATCACAGTCCAGGTGTCAGGTACTCCTATTAGCGTTGATGACACACAGCGGGTTAAGGACTTGGGTGTTCTAGTTAGAGCTGACTTCAAATGGGAGGACCAATGCGCTGTTGCAGCGCAACGTGCACGCAATGTGCTCTTTCGGTTGAAGTCGGTGCTTTCCAGCAGAAGTCCCGACGTGTTCCTGCCACTTTACAAGGCGTTAGTCAGGCAGCATTTGGAATATTGTGTCCAGGCGTGGTGTCCTCACTACCAGAAGGATATCATTCGACTTGAAAGCGTCCAGCGACTAGCAACACGCATGATTGAGGGTCAGCGTGGGAAAAGTTATGCTGATCGCCTTTGGGCTCTGGGTCTTTTCTCTCTTAAGCGTCGTCGTTTGAGAGGTGATTTGATTGAAACCTTTAGGATCTTAAAGGGCTTAAGCGGCGTTAATCCAGATGACATCTTTACCTTAAGTCCTAAGCTGGGCAATCGCGGACACGCACTCAATCTCGCTAAGGAACGATGTCGACTAGATTCTAGGAAAAACTTTTTCAGCTTCAGGGTGGTCAACTTCTGGAACAAGCTCCCTGAAGAACTTATCTCCTGTAGTTCCGTCTCAACTTTCAAGCAGGGTTTAGACCGTGACTGGTGTAAGTTATTCTCTGATGACATCCCATGATCACCATGCTTAGGTGGTCCTCCATTTTGCTCGCTATTCATTGTAGCAATTTTAGAGCATCTTCTTATTCTTGATTCTCCATCAGCTGATCTCTCACCATGCTGGTGAGGAGAAACTGCCTTTTTTTTCCAGCATCGATTATTGCGCGTTGCTGTCCTACTACTATCCGGTACATCGCCTGGCACAGTTATCATCAGAGGTTGCAAATGGAGAAAAAAGAAAATGACCTTTTGGCAGTGCATCGATTGTAGCGCGGCGATACCCAACTACACCATCTTAGTCCTTCGACCATCAGAGGTTTCACACGGAGAAAAAGGATTGACTCTTAGGCAGTGGTGGGTGCTTCTCCGCAGGTTTCCACCGAAAGAAATTCTGGACGCTCGATTGGCTTGTCAGCCACTTACTGTCATGTGCCTACTCAACTGAACTGAACTAGTCAGCGCAAATGTCTCACCTTAACAGCCTTGGAAGCTGCAAACCTGTTGTCTGAACACTACGCCCCAATTTTCAACCATATTTATTCTACAAACTCCTCCCATTTTTTTCTCCCTCACATGACGTACAGGAAATGCCGAAAATAATGTTTACCCCTGGTGCGGTCCACAAGAAGATTCCATGTCTACGGCAGGACTCGACGGCATCCACCCTAGGATCCTGAAAGTAGCCGCATTGCACATATTTTATCTACTTGCCACGTATTTCCAACGTTGTATGGACTCCGCCACCGTCCCCCAAGCTTGGAAAAAAGGTGTTTTCACGCCTATCTTTAAAGGTGGTATCAGGTCGGAACCCCCATATTATCGCCCCATTTCATTCCATTCATTTCTAAAGTCATGGAGAGCATAATCTCTGACTACCTTGTTTCACATCTGGAAACAAATCGACTTTTAATCACACGACAACACGGCTTTCGCGCCAATCGTTCATGCTTCTCACACGGGTTGCCTGGACGAAATCTATGGACGAAGGCATTGGTGTCGATGCAGTATTACTGGATTTCTCCATGCAATCGACCGCGTCGACCACGAAATTCTTTTACTTAAACTCGCTGCCTGCGGCGTTGGGTCATCGTTATTGTCCTGGATTAAGTACTTAGTTCGCGACCGCTCCCTCTGTGTTCGTGTGCGTGACTGGTATTCTGCCCGCTTCACAATCAAGTGCGGTGTGCCACAAGGCTCCGTTCTTGGTCCCCGACTCTTCATCATTTTCATCAATGATATTGGCCAAAACATTGAATCGCCGTTCCTCCTATTTGCGGACGATGTCAAAATCTGGCGCTCACTCAAATCGCCAAGGTATTCACACGTCCTACAAGATAACTTAGATCGTTTACACAGCTGGTCTTTGAGGAATCATCTCCCATTTAACACCTTCAAGTGTAGCGTTCTCCCCATTTGACATTCAGATCCGGTCGCTTACAGTTTGGGCTCAACAGTACTTTAGAGTGTTCGACAAGAAAAGGATCTTGGCATCATCATCCAGCACGATTTCGGTTGCACTACGCAATGCGAACGAGCCGCAGCAGTAGCCAATCGCAACACTGGCTTACTTCGCCGCGCTTTAGGCAGGTTTGACCGGTTTCTCTTCCCGACACTGCTGAATTTCTACATCCGTCCACACTTGGAACACGCAGTACAGGCTTAGCAGCCTTGGCTATGCAAAGAAATGTCCATTCTCGAAAAAGCCCAGAGACGTGCGACAAAGCTTGTCCGTGGTATGCACAACATGTCTCACGAGAAAAGGTTACGCAGTTCAAATATATTCTCCGTTACCTACCGTCTTCACCGCGGTGACATGTTACTTACCCAGCGGATCTTGACTGACCCCTCCCATCCATGCAACTCCCTATTCATTCCCTCTCCAATCACTAACCTTCGATGACATAAGCTCAAACTGTTACATTAACAGAGCAGGCTTGAATGTCGACACAGCTTTTCTCTTTGAGAGTATGCAGTCAATGGAACACCCTTCCAGGCACGCTTTTTGAAGTCGATTCTCTCGGTACATTCAAAGGTCTCCTCGATTCTTACCTCCATGAAATCTCCCACTTCCAAGACACAAGTACCCCGTAAACGCTATTTTGATTTTTTTACAGACCCTACCCCATTTTATTTCCCTAAAGATCACTAGCTCGTGGCAACGGTAAATTCTCTTTCTGTGCCATTTGCATTTTCGTCACAACCCCGCTAACTCTTTGTCAGTTCCATTTCGCTTTCAGATCCCAGTATCGGAAGTTCGTATACATGCAGTTTCAACTGATACTGTCACGAAGGATGTCGTGGGTAGCTGTGTCCAGGGATGAAGCCCTACTTGTCCAAATGCCACAAAAATCCTTGATGGTACAGGCTAAACGCGAATGAGGCCCGCTATAAGGCCTTGGGAACTCAAACATTTCTCTCTGCTTTTTCGACCAACCGCTCTATCTATCCTGCGGTTTGTACAAGCTCTTAACTTTTATACCGTAATAAACTATTGAACTATTGAACTATTGACTATTTAACTGAACTAAACTGAACTAAACTAAACCTGACCTTTTGATCCACTGCACAATCCACCCTGCGGTTCGTACAAGCTCCCGCTTTATACCGTAATAAACTATTGACTATTGACTATTGACTATTGAACTGAACTGAACTGAACTGAACCTCAATAAGTGCCAACTCTTGTCTGATCTGGTCGACAAGATCACAGTCCAGGTGTCAGGTACTCCTATTAGCGTTGATGACACACAGCGGGTTAAGGACTTGGGTGTTCTAGTTAGAGCTGACTTCAAATGGGAGGACCAATGCGCTGTTGCAGCGCAACGTGCACGCAATGTGCTCTTTCGGTTGAAGTCGGTGCTTTCCAGCAGAAGTCCCGACGTGTTCCTGCCACTTTACGAGGCGTTAGTCAGGCCGCATTTGGAATATTGTGTCCAGGCGTGGTGTCCTCACTACCAGAAGGATATCATTCGACTTGAAAGCGTCCAGCGACTAGCAACACGCATGATTGAGGGTCAGCGTGGGAAAGTTATGCTGATCGCCTTTGGGCTCTGGGTCTTTTCTCTCTTAAGCGTCGTCGTTTGAGAGGTGATTTGATTGAAACCTTCAAGATCTTAAAGGGCTTAAGCGGCGTTAATCCAGATGACATCTTTACCTTAAGTCCTAAGCTGGGCACTCGCGGACACGCACTCAAGCTCGCTAAGGAACGATGTCGACTAGATTCTAGGAAAAACTTTTTAAGCTTCAGGGTGGTCAACTTCTGGAACAAGCTCCCTGAAGAACTTATCTCCTGTAGTTCCGTCTCAACTTTCAAGCAGGGTTTAGACCGTGACTGGGGTAAGTTATTCTCTGATTACATCCCATGAATACCATGCTTAGGTTGTCCTCCATTTTGCTCGCTATTCACTGTAGCAATTTTAGAGCATCTTCCTATTCTTGATTCTCCATCAGCTGACCTCTCACCGTGCTGGTGAGGAGAAACTGCCTTTTCTTTTTTCCAGCATCGATTATTGCGCGTTGCTGTCCTACTACTATCCTACTACTACAGCGCCTGGCACCGCGATCATCAGAGATTACAAACAGAGAAGAAAGAAAATTACCTCTTTGCAGTGCAGTGGTTCCAAAGGTTGTCACAGCCGAGGGTGGCAGTGGGGATGAGCTCCTACTGTCTATAAAATGCTCCATTAAGACGTACGTCTCAAACAGCCTCTGACAACCAAAGCCCAGCTCCTGGCCTGCACGTGGCGGAACTGCTTCTACTGACAGGAGAAAGGGCGAAGTCGGGTGACTGGCGCCTCAAAACCAGTTTGCTCCGGGCAGATGGAGCTCGTTAGCCTGGGAGGGCAGTCCATCTAAGGGAAGGAATACCCTGATTCCAAACCTCCGCTGCCTCGCGGCATACCCGTTTGCGGGAAAGGCTTCGGGAGTGAACCCTGAGGAAAAATCCCTGCTGCCTTGCGGGAAGACTTTTGAGTCAAAGGCTCCGGGTGGGGTCCCCTAAGCTAACCCCCTACTTCGGCCTTGGCAACCGGGTAGTATGTCGCCTACAACAAGAACCATGGATTCTACTTCAACCACAAATTGCTGTCAAAATTACGTTCGCTACATCACATCACATGCCGATCATTATAACCCCCGCCCCTCATTACACACAAGCAATGAATCTCGTCAAGATGCTCCTTCAAGCTCGCCAAACACAGAACAACCAAGCCAGATTGCTCACTTCTTGAAACCCCGTATGCCCTTCAAGCTAGCTGCATTCAACGTCAGGACCTTGAGACAAACAGGACAACAGGCTGGATTAGCTCTTACTCTAGAAACGATGAGAGTAGACATCTGCTGCCTATCAGAAACGCGCTTACACGACTCCAGTAATGTGATAAACCTATGCTCACCGAATAATACCAGCGTCAAGTTCCGTTTGCGTGTATCTGGTGATGAAGAGGCCCAGGCAGCGGGACTTGCAGGAGTTGGTATTGCCCTGAGCTCACGCGCCGAGGCAGCCTTGATTGATTGGTTACCTGTCAATAGCCGTTTGTGCGCCGTCCGACTTGGTGGCTCATGCAAAATCAGTCAACACAGGCAGAACACTCGTGCTCTTTTCGTCATCGCAGCCTACGCCCCACTGACTGCAGTGCTGATTTAGCGAAAGACGAATTCTACCGAAGTCTAGACGAATTACTGCGTAAAGCGCGAAAGTCGGATATTGTCATCCTGGCTGGAGATCTTAATGCCCGAGTTGGCCGCCTCTCACAAAGTGAACGACACCTCGGTGGTCCATATGGTCTCGATTGCATCCGATCAGACAACGGTGAACGCCTGTTGAGTCTATGTGCTGAGCACCGCCTATTTCTCAGCAGTGTCAACTTCCGACATTCCAAACAACGGTCAGCAACATGGAGAGCCCCCTCGACAGGACTCTGGACACAAATTGATCACATTGCGATCAGTTATCGATGGCGTTCCAGTGTGCAAGACTGCAGATCATATTGGTCGACCTGCCTATCATCAGACCACGCGTTAGTCTGTGCTAACTTAACTATGCGTTTCAGCGGATCGCGTAAGAAAAATATCACGAGGCTGGATACGCTTAAACTATCAGATAGATCAGTGGCAGAGAACTATCTAACGGCCCTATCTAATGCACTCGGACCCCATCCCGATAATATTGAGGAGCATTGGGCTCAAATCCAAAACGCAATGTATCATGCTGGCCTGGAAAGCTGTGGAACATCCAAGCGAACAGATTCCAACTGGATATCTGCTGCTACAGCCAAATTAATTGACCAACAGCGTTCCTTACCCCCGGGAGAAAGATATGATAAACAGCGCAGGCAAATTCGCCACCGGTTGAAGACCAGCCTCAAAACGGACCGAGAATCATGGTGGGAAGAGCGGGCAAGTGAGATGGAAGCAGCCCAAGCAGTTGGCAACACCCGCAAATTGTTCCAGTTTATACGCTCCACGGGACCCCGAATGCCCAGCGTGAGCGAACTCATCAAGGAAGCAGATGGGTCGTTGATTACCAACAGAGAAAGGCGAATGGACCGCTGGAGGGAACATTTCGCTAGCCAATTCAATCAACCGCGATCACTCTCTGTTGCTCAGCCAAGTGGCTCCACCACTCAGTGGCCGGCCCCACAGGGACCACCTGCAGAGGCAGAAATTCGCTCACACATAATGAAGCTTAGACGACGCAAGGCCCCTGGTTTAGACGAGCTACCAGTCGAACTATTCGTTGAAGGTGTCGACGTTTTGTGCAGTGAGCTGTCAGTGCTCTTCGGAAAGATCTGGAACGAGGAAACTATACCCAGCGCGTAGGGAGCGTCAGCCATCGTCCCAGTATTTAAGAAAGGGTCGAGGAAAGACTGCGGTAATCACAGGGGTATAAGTCTCATACCGGTGGTTTCTAAACTATTTGCATCAATCATCCTGACCAGGCTTAACAGCTACCGAGAAGCAGAGTATCGAGAAGAACAGGCTGGTTTCAGAGGAGGACGCGGGTGTGTGGACCAAATCTTCACGCTGCGCCAAATTTTGGAGCAACGCTACCAATACGCACGTCCAACAATTATCGTCCTTCTTGACATACGAGCAGCCTTTGATTCCATTGACAGAACCGCTCTCTGGGACTGTCTCATTCGCCATGGTGTCCCACCGAAGTATCCTGCTCAAGAAGCTGTACTGCCACACCACCGGCAGAGTCAAAGCCTATGGTGATTTATCCAAGCAGTTTACCATTTCCAGCGGGGTTCGTCAAGGATGTCCGATCTCCCCATTCCTATTTAACTTTGCGATTGACGATGTCATGAAATCAGCAACAGCCCAGCTACCGAATTGTGGGATCGACCTGCTCCCCGGTCGACGAGTTATGGATCTGGACTATGCTGACGACATTGCTCTCCTCGGAGAGGATGCTTGCGCCATACAAAGCGCTTTGGATCTACTTGTTGATCAGTTGTCGCTGTATGGATTACATTTCTCTCCGTCAAAATGCAAAGTGTCCCTACAGGATTGGACAGACCCAACACTTGATTTGACGATCGAAAACCATAAACTGGAAGTGACTGACAGATTCACCTACCTAGGAAGCTGCATCACCACTGGGGGCGATATCGAAGCTGAAATCACAGCACGGATTGCAAGAGCACGCCATACTTTCGCTGGGCTACGGTATCTGTGGCGTCGACGCTATGTTGGATTACGCTTGAATGGCAGAGTGAAAAAGAAGAAGAAAAATGGCTTTATTCGAGTACACGAATTTTCAGCGATACAATTAATTCGACCACACGAAATAAAATGTACATTTTAAAAAAACATGTCAAATAAAGATGATCCCACTTCAGTTATTATACTGTCAGTTTCTTTCTCAAATCGAGAATAACTTTTGTTTGATCAACCGAATATCGAGCCAGGTAAGGAATAAAAGAATTTTTGAATTTCTCAGTTCTTGCATACGGGACGATATGTTGACTACGCGTAGCTGGGAACGATCTGCAAGCCATAAGGACCTCATGCAGTGGGTGTGCATTATCAGACGATATGACTCTGACCAATCTGTCACATTCACGAAAGTGGCGTTCGACGATCATATCACGAATTAACTCGGTAGAGGAAGAGCTCAATCTTGAAATTAATTTGATTCCTCTTCTGATCATCAAAAAATCCTTTTCAAAAAGACCAGGAAAAATTATAGGGGATGCGTAGATTAAAATGGGAACAATGCAAGAAAAAACAAAACATCTAACTACATCAGGAGGAACAGCTAAAGAACGCAGACGTAAGGCGTAAAATGATAACCTTCTAACCTTCAAGTACTGTGCAGTCACATGATCGGTCCATTTGAGACTCTGTGATAAAATGACGCCAAGATACTTGAAACATGCGCTTCTGCTGAAGTTCGAGCCATGGAAGGAAATCGTGGGAATTCCTTGAAGCAGAGTTTCACGACGCTGACCAGCCAGGTTTGAAAATATTACCTCTTTGCATTTTTGAGGATTTAACGATAAGCCGAGCGAGGATGATCACTGGCCAATATTATTGATAATAAATTCAGATGTAGGAGAGTCAGCACGTCTATGGTGGTCAAAAACAACAGCAATGTCATCAGCATATTTTAGAATAATAGTGGAATGAAAGCAAGGAAGATCAGAAATGTAGATAGAAAATAAGAAGGGGGAAAGTATTGCGCCTTGTAGAACACCGCGAGAAATCGTTACAGAATTGGACACTTTACCATTCACGGCAGTATACTGCACGCGGTCCTTAAAATAGGACGCTATCCAGTGAACTAGGTTCAGGGGTACACCACAATCATGAAGTTTTTTGAGCAAAGAACTTCTGATAACACTGTTGAAAGCGTTGGTGTAATCAAGAAAACAAACCTGCACCGCTTTTGATTTCGAATCCAATGACCGGGATACATGGTCAGTTAGCAACGCGAGTGCGTCTACTGTCGAACGATTTTTGCGGTACGCGAACTGATGCGAATCTTCTACCTGGCAACTCGTCGTCGTAGCACTATACTTTCCAGTACTTTGAGTAGCTGCGACGTACACGCAATGGGGCGGTACTTCCCAGGATCATTTTTGGGGATTGGTGTAATACGTACCGGCTTCCAACAGTCAGGAAAAATATTTTCCTCAATGCATCTGTTGAAGATAGAAGAGATCGGCGAAGAAAGTTCACGTGCGCATTCTTTCAGCAAAAGAGGGGAAAGATTATCGGGGCCTGCAGCCTTTGAGCGGGATACAGCGAAAAGTGACTGCATAACTTCCACTGAGCTTGTAAAAGTCGGAGTTGAGAAAGAGGATGGGGGTAAAACAAAATCAGGGATTTCTTGGGTTCCATCAGGAGAAGATAAAAAAGATTCATTCAATGAATTTATATCACGAATAAAGGGGAGTACCTTTCTGTTTTTGCCACACAAACCTTTGAGCGCACTCCATAATTGGCGACTGTTATTCGTTCTCAAAATTGATTTCACATAAATATCTCGCATGCATTGAATCTTAAGCTTGATTAATGAAGACAGCTGGAAGACAGCGTGACGATCAAGATTTTTGAAAGCCTTTTCCTTCAGTCTTCGGAGGCGCTTCAATTTATTGGAGGAAAAACAATCAGGTCGAACAAAAATAGTTTCCTGTGGACAACATATATCAAAGCAAAAAATTAGATAGGATGTAAAAACATCACATTCAAGGGAAACGTCCGGTTCGTTAAAAATGCGGAAGTCAGTGTCGCTTAGCATGGTCCTCAGCGCTGAAATATTGTCAGGTTCGCAGGTTCTACTGGTCACTTTTCGCCCGATTCTGCGAGTCATGTAACTATGCCCCATAGTTCCGTAGATTTTAGGGAGTATTGATATCACACAGTGATCAGAATTTCCAATCGGCGCAGATTTACGGGCATGAAAAATTTGTGGCGCATTAGTGAAAGCGTAATCCAGACAAGCTTCAGAACGCGTTGGAAAATGAACAATGTTCGAAAGCGACAAAAGAGAAAACATAGAAAGATTAGCGTGATTGAGGTCACCAGCAAGTAAGATCAAAGAGTTTTGGTAGGGAGCAAGTTCATTGAGAATTTCATCAAAAAATGCACGAAAATTGTTAGAAGGACCGTTGGGGACGATATACACATTTAAAAGAATAAATGAATGAAAGTTAGATAAATGTCGTGGTTTGCATTCAACAGCAAGACAGGAAACTTCTGGTTTATCAAAGGTAAAAATAATTTTGCTAGAGGCACACCACTCTTTGCAAACAAAAGTTAAAACTCCACCACCACGATTTGCAATAGGACAGGTCCGATCCAAACGAAAGCACTGAAAACCATCAATGTTAATCAAATCAGTGTCGATTTCAGAATACAGCCAAGTTTCTTGAAACATAGCAACACCGTAACGAATAAAATGATTTGAACGAAGTAGAAGAGAAATTTCATCATATTTAGACCAAAAAGATCGCACATTAGATGATAAAATACAAGGTACTGGCATTCGAGAAATTGCGCGACGTCGACGAAGAGCAACTTGCCAACCTGCACGATGTTTTTTGACTTTTTCGAAGATTTTATTAATAAACAATCAAATGTCTCACGAGTGACACAGCAAAATGTTTTTAATAGGATTTGGCTATGCAGCAAAGCTGCATAGTGCGCGCTCCATAAATGCTATCAGTAGTACTGATGAGCTGGAACAGTTATATGAAATTGCGTATATTCAGGAAGGATTCAATTCCCGTAGCCTTAGAACTTCACGATTTTTCCCGGCCGTGCCTCAAACTGACAACCAGTTTTCCATCAATAAGCCTTCGTAGTGCATTATGTATGCTATCACCAGAAAGCAACCAGTGTTGATCATTTTGTTGGATGGAATTAACTGAATCCTAGTATGTATGTATGAAATCACAAGCCTGATTCAGGCAAAGTGCCGCACAGTCAGAGACTGTACGTGGGCTAAAATAGTGTCAGGTAGCCCAGGAATCGACAGATAACGGGAAGGAAAATAGCAGTGGCAGTGAGACTCCAGCGTGTACTTGCATGCAACTCACTACCTTTGGCAAAAACCTAGTGTTAAGCTACAGTCAGACTACAACTATTCAGCGCGGCAATTCTCCACAAGTATTGTATCCCAATCTGTTGCTCATCGACACTATTTTTGTCAGATTCAGAAAGACACAAGTTAGCCTGGAACTTTCTAAGAAACGGGGCGTCAACTAAGCCTGATTACACTCAGTTGCCTTTCGGCCGTCTTCGGTTTTCCGCCTAATCGCATTAAAAGCTTAGCATAGACTGTCGCATAGACATCACCCTGACACGAGTAGTTGATAACGATATGATCAATGTGTGTGAACGAGGCCGTCGATAGAGATATACAGGTGGAACAGTGATGCTGTATATGGTGGAAGTTAGGTGTTGGTGTTGCTATGCGCACAAGCTAAACAGCCTGTCGCCAATGCCATTACAAGGACAAGTCTTCTAAACAATAAATGCTCGTCTAAAATTAGACTACACGCGCATTCATATAACTAGTTTAAATAACGATGCCACATTTCGATGCAAGTCCAAAGCGTGATTGAAATTTTCAATAAAACTAATCACTTGTGCTGTCAGTGCTAAATTATTTTGTGTGTAGCCAGCAGCAAACCCTTTGTGAACATCCAACTTTACCACAAATCGAGCGCTTTTTTTCTTTAGATTACCAGATGACGAGGTTGTGACGGTGGCAGATGTCGTAATAGAAACATTCCTCTTATTATTAGTAGAAGGTATGAATGGACTATTTCATGAGAAGAATGCTTACAACATGAACACTGTGAAGAAAGTTTGTAAAAAAAGACCAAAGCACATTTGGATCATCTACAGTATCAACAAATACTAGTATACCGTAACAGTATCTGCATGCGTTGAAGGGATTTCATGCAATCGTTTGAATTAGAGACTGTTGAAGTGATTTGTTCGGTTTGAGAGGAAAAGGCCCTGAGTTACGTAGAAAATATTTAGGCTGACTTGATGTAATCCTTTTTACTACGGTTGGACCATTAAGCTGTACAGCAGCCAAGATAAAACACTGTTTCGTCGGTTCAGTATAATCAATGGGGTTTTCATTTCAGTGATATTTGATTCGCTTTTTAGTAATTTTCTCAAAATGTATTTCATTTAAGTAAGGCGTGGTATTGTGAATGAAGTGGGAAAATGAAGTTTTGTCTAAAACGGCATGACCAGAAATAGACTGGTAAAACCAAACTAAAGCAGGCTTCATTTGGCCATATTTGTGACTTGACTTTGTAGCGACTCTCATACATTGAGCCGAACAAACTGTAGTTTTCAATGAGATCTCCAGGAATCCTCTTTTCGACAAGCAACAAACAGTGCACCCTTCAAATTATGTGAGGCTTCCTTGTCTGATCCACAGCGCATGGACCAGACTGGGCGTGTATACTGGCCGCGGAATATAATACCTCAATTGTAATGTGAACAGGGAAGTGTCTTGCCCACACGCAGCACACACTTTCCAATTATGCGTAAATTGAAAGGTTGTAGAATAACATCCGATTTGAGTACAAAAGGAAGTCACGTTTGTTTGGAGTAAGGCCTTAATTATCTAGAAGGAGAGTACATATGCTGAAATATAGATACGAAACGTTTAGTATGTGAAAGGAGTAGAGCAGAATAAAGCAATAATCAGTCCATTACCCCAGCTTTGTTTAGAAACAACTTTCGTGATTAAAAGTAATGTTCCATCAAATGAATTCAGAGTTATTGATTTCGTATATTATATGAGCGAGTAGTAGCTAAGTGTAAATAGGCGTAAGGGCTTCATCCGATGATGTCGACGACAGCTTAAATGGTGGTAAAAATAGTTATGAGCTACTTGTGTTTCGCCCAAGGCCCGCTGTTTGATTTTTGAACAGGAGTCACAATGAGCACAAAGGTATGTTGTCATCTCTCGTACTGTTGGAGCTAAATGGCAGAGTAATAGTTTCGGTGATTCTATCTTGATGAACAATACGGATGAATTGTGGGCTACACGCAAAATTTACACATCCTCCAGCAACGGTGACCGATCGCATTGCTGCAGGTGGACCGAACCTGGCGTAGTTGGATACAAAATCTTAGAAGTCGCGGAACTACAATCTTGAGCACATCGAAACATGTGTTCACGAGGTGTGGTGCGTACCCAGCAGTGACCTGAGGCTGCATAGAACATCCAGTTAAAAATTTTCCCAACGAGGTGTCGGCAGATTTCGAATTTTAACGCCATGCTCATCGTTTTGCAAAGTGTGCCAATGAGACGTTCGGACTGGGCATTGGATTGTAGAGTATAGGCCGCTGCGTAGCTCTGTGATGAATATCGCTAGCTCGTGCAGTACTTTTTTATATACAAATACTAAATTTTTTCCATTTTACATATTAGTACATGTACTCTCGTTCTGGATCAGTAAAGCGTTACATATTCTATGCAAACGTGACTTACTTCTGGACTCAATTCAGATATTATTTTATATAATTACAATTTACGCACAAATGAAATGTTTACGCGAGCTTTTCAGTGGTTAAATGGCTTCTATCACAAGATTATCCAGTCTGACTTAGGAAAATCAATGCAATGTCGACTCGCTGCAAGCTAAACTGAAAGCAAATTGGGTTTCTTTAAAAAAGTCCTAGATTCGTTAGACACCAACATTATCTGCAAATTGATTTCAACCTACATCCGTCCGCATATCGTATATGCTACATCGGCATGGGATTCTTCGTAGAAAAAAGATATTCAGCTATTGGAAACTCCACAGTGCAGAGTGACAAAGCTCGTCATTGGACTTTCTAATTATACGTACGAAATGCGACTTAAAATATTGAAATTGCATTCAGTCCAATACAGACGGAAACGAGGAGCATTATCTCCTTCTTCTTCTTCTGAATCGAAATCAGAATGGATAAAAATCCCGTTTAAGCTTCATCACAGTAATAGACATGGGTTACTTCTGCTGACAAGGCAAACTCTGAGAGTAGAGGAACACCACGATATCACTCCGAAGATCAAGTCCATCCGTTTCAACAAATGCTCATCCAACGCGCTTTTGAATATCTGTTCAGATGATAGAAACATGAGCCCTTTCGGTAGAGAGTTCCAAGTGTTCACCACCCGCGTGGATAGCGTGCTCGCATTACTCAGCTTTAGCCTTCTAGGCTTCTGCAAATTAAAGTCATGTCCCCGAGTCTTCCACTCACCTACTAATCGGAAGTACTGGAGGAACCCGTCTCCATACGGCGTGTCAGGAGCAGGTCATATCTTTCCAATCGAAGTTCTAAGGGGTAAAGTTTCAGCAAGCTCCTCATATCCTCGTACGCGAGTTGGCGCATTCCACAAACTATCTTAGTGCCCCTCCTTTGTACCCTCTCCAAGGAGTCGCATTCGCCTTTAGACTGAGGAAATGCAACAGGTAGCCCATATTCCAACAGAGGACGAATGTACGCAGAGAAAATTGTCTGGAACATTTGCGTGGTAATTGACGCAAATGTACGCCGAATCGCTCAGAGCATCCTAATAGCGCTGCCTATTCTCCGACAAGTGACTTCAAGGAATCCATAACCAAAATCCCTAAGTTTATTTCGACAGTCACCGCTCTAATAGGCTCCAAGAAAGTATTCACCACCAGTGTCATCGGAGTTTATGCGCATGACCACTGTCTTGTCCTCATTGATAGGCAGTGGCCAGCGATGTGTCCAGCTGACTAAGTCATCAACTGCTTGTCGCAGTTGCTTATGGCCATCGCAGGAACTGACAGAGGCCCACAGTTTCAGATCATCCGGGATTAAAAGGCAATCGATCGCTACCTCGTCCGGAATATCACTCACGAAAATTTTGAATAACAATGGGCCAAGGACAGATTCTTGCGGCACTCCGGAGCCTGCTATCATCTCTGAAGACAAAACTTCATTCACCTTTACACGGTTTGACCGCCCTGGAATGAATGCCTTGATCCACTTAAATAGACAACCTTGAATACCCAAACCCTCCAGCTTGAGGAGCAATCGGCGGTGGGGCACGCGGTCGAACACCTTACTGAAGTCGATAAAAATGACATCGACCGCTTGACCAGAATCAGTCAAACCACACCAACATTCTCGTGCCAGGAGCAGATTACTTACGCATGAGCGATTTTTGGTGAATCCATGTTGTTGTGGACACCAATACCCACGCTCCAAAAGAAAGTGCTCTATTTTCCTTTTGATCAGCTTCTCTAAAATTTTACCGATCACAGAAGTCAATGTGACCGGCCTGTAATTAGCGGGATTACTAGGGTCCCCACTCTTAAACATAGATTTAATAATACCCTGTTTCCATTCTTGTGGCAAGACCCCTAATGTTACAGATTTTGTAAACAACCTGACCAGCTTGACGCTTATCTCTATTTTTCTCAACAAGTTTAATGGACTCTCTTTTTTTCTTCTTCCCGATACTGCACCCATTTTCCTCTTCCTTTCCAGATACGTTTACGGAACCTCGCCGATTCATCTCCCCCTGTATTGACTGTTATGATACATAACTACACCCTTTACTGAACTTTGGCGATTGACGCCGAACCCGCTGAGCTCCACCCGACCCCCTGTACTAACTATCCTATGGTTATATTTTAAGCTCATAGCTTTTGTACCACAATATACTATTGACTATTTACTATTGACAGCGGAACGCACAACACTTCTGATAGTGCTCGTAAAACCCACGGATGAATACAGTCTGGTCCTGGCGCGGATTGCGTGTCTAACTGTTCCAACAGGAGTCTAACAGTCTCTACATCTACATCAAGATCAGACAGCAACTCACTGTTATTAGAGACAGAAGGGGGATCACTGTCTTCCAGACAGTACACGGAGGCATACTGCTCAGCCATGGCTTAAGCTTTCAAACCGTCCTCAGTAATGCCTACCCCATTAGTATCTAATGGGGAAATATATATGGCGACGCCTTTGTGCGGCGACTAATGTATGCGAATAGCCGTTTTGGTGCACAAGTAGATTCGTCAACCAATTGCTGCTCGTACAACATACGTTTTCTGTGTTTTAATATCGTGCAAAAGTTTCTAGCTTGCCGACAATTGTCATAATCAGTGCCGTTTTTCCGACTTACGAATATCGACCAGAGCTTTTGACGTTGCCCCAAAAGTTTCCTTATCTTACTATCAAACCAAAGGGGACCTTTAGCCTTACGACGACGTGTGGACAACGGAACAGACATCTCAATATCTGTCCAAATATTATTACGGATCACCAGCCAACAATCTTCAACATAAGCTGATTGATCGAAAGACCAATCGAGAGATGAAGCAACATCCCGTAACCTACCCCGTCTGCCTTCCAAAAATTTCTTTTGGGAATTGGATCTGGTACCCAGCCAGTGTTGAGTTTCCGAACAAAACTTAAGGTGACTTTGTTACGTTCTTGCTATGGAGCTAATATTGCAACTGGATATTGCCCAACCGACTATTTAGAGAGAAGACGAAGACTTCAGAGAAGTTCGTATGGCAGCTCACTTGCAATCATTTTCGATCCACTGTAAACACACCCTGTGGTTATTTGAAGCTATGTGCTTATTTTACCATAAATATACTATTGAACTATTGAACTATTACTAACATAGGTTACTCATCCATTTATATAGGCATAGAATGAAAAGGGAATAACCTTGGGAAATAGCAAATTGAAAGCGC
>JACCGJ010004964.1:0-40233 GCA_013407085.1 Atriophallophorus winterbourni | reverse complement strand
CAGGGAACCTTGCTTTAATCATTGATACATTGATCGTGCGATTTAGGAATGGCGACCATGACTAAGCAACGGCATTTCGTCGTACGAGATGCTAGATCACGAAGCAAACAAGTTGCGTTGCATGATTCCGAAATCTACCAAGTAGTTCGTGGCGTAAACGTTGAATATTATGTCATACAGTGAAGCGATTCTGTTACACAAAATTTTGAAGACTTATTCACCCAATTAGACAGCCATTAAATAAAAACCGTGAAAGGACATATTCATATCAACCAACTCTTTATCCAATGTTTCGTAATAGACAGATGTCGCTTTTACTATCCCGTGCACTTCTGCTTCTCGTCAAATAGTTTAAATGTGTAGCTTACGGGTGAGCGATGCCTAAATAGATTTAGAGTAAAATTATGTGCATGTACATACACACATTTAAATTATAAAACCATCTTCCTGTTGATCTCGTGGAATTTCAACCTGTCGAAATTCGTTAAGCTATTCGCTTAATAATTAATCATAGAAACCTGAATTTTTTATCACAGTGACTGCTTGTAAACCACTTGAAAATTTACTGCAACCATTTTATTATAGCCATATTAACCTTCTGAAACGCAATAATATCTTAAATAGCACTTAAGTTTACAGCTTAACTTATCTAACAAATAATGATTTGCTGTTTCACACATACCCCGAAATTATACCAACACTCGGCTTCGTTCAATTTTACACTATTTAATTTGAAATAGCAATATCCGGTTGTGTGAACCTCAAAAAATTAAACTCGCGTTAATTATTCTCAATTCTCAATTAACTATTCGTAAAAGGCAACACAGGACCAACTTCACCTAACGTAGGCGTACCATCATGTTTAATTTCACGCAGTTTTACCCAATTTATAATCAACACAACACGTGTTCACGTTACGCAATGAGCTCCACAGGGTGAAGAGAGTAGATTAAACTAAAAAGCGACATTTACCATGGCAAATATCATTCAGCCAATTTTTCAAACAAAAGTTACTGGGTTAGTAAATGCCACGGCAGTGTATTCGTATAAAATGGATCAGTGGATCATGTGACTTGAATGCGTGATGTTAGAAAACAAGTTCAGACTTGTTCCATCAAAACATCAAGTTGATAGAACCATAGTTATTCACGTAAAATGGCTTAATCGATCGAAAATTCATTTGTATCATATTGAAATTTAGAAGATAAGTCCCCCCCAGGATTCAGACATGACACAATCTTAGATTAGCGAAACTGCTGGTTCAATCATGAACGCAAGCGCTGGAAACTACATTATTCGAGGTCAGATTATATATCACATCAATATTCTAATAATATATACGCTGCAACGTATAACCATTTATCAAATGATTAAACGTTTGATGAAAGATTTTGAGTCGGTTATCTAGGGCTTTTTTGAGTGCATTATCGAGTGGTTTTCGTAAATGGGGTTAAGGAAAATTGAGGCGGTTAATTACCAGGACCATTAAAATTTATTTTACACTCATGGTTGATAGATTATTCAAGGAATGCCGTCGCCATCTAAATTGATCACAATAACCACCTAGATATTCGTGCTTCAGAAATTATTAAGATTAGCCAAATCTTTTGGCGAAACTGAAAGTATCAAAACTTTCATTAATTCAAAATTTCCATTTGAAATTCTTGGCTTCTGACAATATGTGAAATTATTCGAATGATTCACACAAACACAACGCTTATTTATTAAAATCAAGGGGTTCTCCTTTTGATAGATCTCCAGATCCCTGATGCACACTAATCTGTTGACGTCATTGACCTTGACGAATACGTTGAAATGATGCAAACGCGTTAATACTGCATTAAAAGTTTTGCTACAAAAGTCGTTCTCAAGGAAGACGCTGCAAAAATAAAAGTATCTGATTCCAGCGTTACAGCCATTAGGGATCTAGGGTTGTTTGATCGAATGTGTTCAAGTCTTCAAACACATCGCTTGTGGTACGTAAGCGTAATTGGTTATTAGAGTTAAAAGTCACTTTCCGCTGTAAACCTGAATCGGTTTCGAGAATAAAATAATTGTTTGCTAACCACGAGACACGTCCGCTGAGGTCACAATTATAAGATCCTCAAAATCGTTCACTCATTGATGTCTTGGGATGGTCGTGGGTGTCTGATAGACTAGTCAGGTAACTAACGCCCTCATTCGCAAGTGATGTAGCGGGCCACATGCGATCCCCATTTACATTCAACAGAAAAATGGCAAAGCATTGGCCACGTCCTCCGTAAGACAAACTTAGCGCTCACGAAACTGGTTGTCTACTTTAAAACCACTCGTAAGTCTCAACAGCGTCCAAGTAGAAATAAACTTGTTAAATGTGAAGGAGAATGACGATATCCCGGGAAGTTCTAATTCGCAAACGTGACATTGGATAACTATTTGTAAATATCTTGACTTCAATCGACACGCATGGACTGATTTCATTCGAGATATCAATGAATCCGGCAAAATGTATCGTAAAGACGACCACAGAAAGGTAATGGTAAGTTAGATCTCTGGTTATTGATAGCAGCTTATCACATGAAGTGGTGAACAGTTCAGAACCGTGGAGTTTAGTAAAATTTTGCCAATTAGAAGTTTAACACGAGCGACTAAATTTTAATCTGTACCGAAAAACCACTGTTTAAAATCAACAACCTACAAACGATTGATATCAGTGAATGTGATTGGATGCTTTTGGTACATATTAAACCGAAATAAATCAAATTTACTCTTATTCACCTGCGGAGGAATATCTAAATTCAACTGAGATAATTTTGTTTAATCCCAGGTGATATATCTTATCATTACAGGACTTTAGTAGCTTATAAACTAAACTCCCCAAAAGTTGAGACGATTAAACGAATTGATGATGAAAAGTAACAATAACTTAACTTCATCTATCATGCGATATACTAAGCGTATTCTCATAATCAAAGCAGGTTTATCAGCTGTGAATCTTCGATTTGGCGCAAGCGAATCCTGATTTATCAGTTTAACATAAACTTCAAACATAAAATACTCATTAACAATTTTCTGACAGATTTTATTTGTTTTCGCTCCGGAATCATTCATCATATCCTTGTATATTTATCAAACTGCGCATAGTTGATATTTGATGGTCATGTTCTAGAATATCATGGCCCTGGTTATGAATCAAGCAATCAAAATCGAAATTTTGACAGACATTTGTGAGATTATTCATTCAGACAGGTTTCAAAAATTAGTTTTCGTTCACACACAATGTTACACGCATTAGTTAAGATCGATTTTCAACGAAAGTGCACTTCGTTGTTAGTTCTACACGTGCGTATCTGTTTTGATGAAAAGCGGAGCGTGTGGTAACACTGTTGACCTCACGTCAAGGTGCATCGAACCGACACTGAGACCAGCAGAAAAACATGCTCTCAATAACCTTACAGTTTTTTTGTTTTTTTGTCGGCAAAATTATTATGCGTGGAGAGAAATAAACGTTTATTTAAACAAAAACCGTTAAGGTGGTGTAACGTCGGTAATCTCTGGTAGAATATTACCGAATATTGTCGATGGTTGAAACTGATACTTTTGCGATGTATGAACTGAAGCTTTTTGTTGATGGCCATTAAGACATGCTGGGAAGCGGAAATATCCGTTGGGTTTAGAATTCACTCAATCGACCAGTCTATCGAAGACTAGATTGGACCCCATTATATTGCCTTACTGGCCATATTCATATCGGTGAATGTTTATCCCGTTTGCATCAAGGAAGTTAATTGATTCAAATGGAAACCAGGATATTTTATCGTTATTTGTAAATTTTATATAAACCATAAAGCAATATACAGAAGTCTCGATTATCAGAATAACCATCTCGAGGGTGTCGAGAATGACAAATTTGGATAAAAGATTCCAACTAGGGATGCGTTTCAGCGGAACTGATTTTCATATGTTGAATGAAATTAAATATTTAACCGGGGTTAAAACGCTTATTTGACTCCAGTTTTGATGTATAAATCGGAACATGCAATGGGTTATGTTAAACATATTCAAACTGTTATATGGGTGAAGCAGAATGATTTTTATGTCGGTGATGATCCAATTTATAATAAAATGAATACGATCATAAACATGCCAATTCGCATTCGAAATTGAATTTCGTATTTTATAGAAATCAGATGTTAGAGCGTTGTATTCATTTCTGTGTAATCTGTCATCTCTTAGTGAAAATATCACACCGTCTCAGTTAAAGTTCCTCAAAGACATACTAATCAACACAACCCTTGTCGTGTAATTGAAATTGAAACTTGAGGAAATATTATAGCCTCAAATGCATAGCTCAAACTGGACGCAAATAAGACACCATTTCTTCCGATTGACAAAAACTACTGTCGCGGAAGGCTGATGTGTATTTGAGATAAGTGTTTGGAACACGAGCTTACAGGTGATGTGTCAAACACCACCCTCCAGTACAACAAAAGAGCAGAAAGCGTCGATGACGACAATCGCGAGACGGTAGTAATTCGGGTTTCATAAGAATGACATGTGAACGGTTTTTCGGCGCTTCCTGTGCTTGTGTTGTGCTGGAGAGTTCTGTTCTGCGTATCATCCGGGTGATAAACACCAATTAATGATGACATCCAAACCTCCACACTATTGCGCTGAAGGGTATTGATATAGTTAAACGATTGACTTTGGATGGATGTGTCAGTAGGCTTTGCTAATTGGCAGAAATGTAAGAAACAAATTATAAATATGGTATGTTTTCTGCCAAATAGATTACGTGGTGGTATTTTACTCATGCAAGGGAACGAGACTGGATTTGTGTTACGTGTGCAGGATGCTCTTTCTTAAGTCAGAAATTAAATGCCACGTAATTATACCATACGCATTGATGAAATAAAAATTTTTGACATTCATCGTGACGTTTTCTAAAACCATTGAGTTACCGGCATCACTTCAATGCCAAATACAGCAGAATTGTGGGGTTGATAATTGGTTGTGTTTTGTTCTATTATCACGTTGCTCACATTTCCCAAACTTACATTATATGACTAATTTAAGGCTTGTTTCAATCTTTAGACGAAGTAAGTGAAGCTGATCTTCAGTAAGCCCTTAAAATATGAGCGTCCATTTTATTTATGCGACTATTCCACACAAAATAGCATTTTTTCCTTGGAAACCATAATTGGAATCATCGCAACCTTTTTAAAATGAATGTAATATAGTTTAATGCATTTCAAAATTATTTGCGCATAAATATTATGCTGCGTTAGCGAGTTTTGACAGAGAATTTATTAGATTGATTATATCAACGGTGGCTGCTCAAGAGTTGATACCATATGCGTATATAGTGTGTATATATTGTATTATATATACTACCTAATGTTTGGTTGTTGATATTCTTGAGAACGCATTGTGCAATCTACCTAGAATGTTAAATCTAACAGACCAGTGAGATTTTCTATTACGAATCTGTCGAATGCTACTTACTTGCAGTTACGGACGTCCGAGTTCCGATTGCGGGGTAACCGTAGAGTGAAGGTCGATAACCAGCTGAAAACGAAACGCGATTTCTATAAATTATAATCGAATTAAATTGAATGTAAATTTTTCAGTCAAAACATCGTGTTTGTTTTATATTTTCACTTCGAACTTGATGTGTTTGTCATGATTTTTACGATGCTCTAACTGGACGATTGACTCTAACTTCGCATGAGTAACGTTTGCGATTATCGAAACTTACGGTTAGAATATTCTGCATGATTCAGGCTTTTGATTCTTCAATTTTACACCCGGGAGAACGAAACTTTGGTGTGTTTTGGATCAATTAAGGCCATGGATTTGATACTATGTAAAAATAGTGACCGTAACAAATCGACTCAAATTTAAGGATCAGATTGGTACACGCGCAGTTGGAATATCATTTGAATGGTTGTTACTGTGTGTAAATTGAAATTTAGAGGCGAAACCCACAACATTTGACGGGCTCAATCATGTTTCAGTCAACATTTGCTTGTGTGATAGCACAAATTTGACATCATTCAAACAAGTAATGGTGCTGGTTGTAAACTTCAATAGAATATTCAATGAGAAACTGGTTTATAATTTCCCCAAACAGAAAAGCTGCGTAAAAATGGTGGAGATGGTAATTACAAACAGAGTAACATGACTGAAGATGACCATTCGAATGCATTAGAATCATGCACACCCCACGATCAATTTTATACTGTTTCTTCTCATAAAATATGGACACCTCGGTAAGGATCAGCATGCCTGGTAACAGTGAAGGAATGGTAAAAAAGTTGTGGTTATAGCCACTGTTGGATGAGGCTAGCAAAACTAAACTGTTTAATCATGTGTGCTCAAACCCATGTTAATTTACATGGTCGACTGGCTTTCCTACGTCCAGCATTTTAGTTGCACTATCGAAAAAACTAAGGAAAACTAGTCAGGTTCTCCCTCAAGACATCCATGTTGAGTTATACTCAACAGAGAATGCAGACTAAGATGCTGACAGATTTTGTCACGCAATAGTTTTTCTAGAACCTTTGAGACGATGCTTTTCAGGCTGACAGGTCTATAGTTCCCAACAGTTGACCTGCAACAACCCTTGTGTATTGGCACGACTATGGCTTCCTTCCACTTACTGGGAACCACTCTTAGTTGTTGGCATGAATTAAAGAGCTGGCAAAGCGGTTCGGTAAGTACTGAGGCAAGATTTTCAAGCATAATAGAGTGGATGCCATCCGGTCCCTCAGATTTGTTGACGCGAACATGGATAAGTGCGTCATACACCTCAGCCTCATTGAAAGACAACTCATCTAATACATGGACATCAGGTGTCATGTCAAGCAGACCCTACGGTGTGTTTGAAGATTTATCCTGCCGTTGAACGCTACTGAAAATCTCTGAAAAGACAGTCGCCTTAGACACACACACCAATATCCCGCTGCTATATTTATATAGAATGAGGTGATGTTTTTTGTATAAACATTTCAATATACACATATATGCACGTATTCCACAGCATACACCCAAAAACCTGCACTGAATTGTTACATTCATCTGTGAGCAATCTACGTTAAGAATAAGTTAAAGGCTTGATGTGTACGTAATTAGACATGCTGGACTAGCCTATTTAATCCCACTGAGGTCTCTGATTTCATAGTTTGTAAACGTTACAATTCGACATCGCGATCAGCAGAAGAAATTGACTTATTGTATCCCAGGGGATTATCGTTAAACAAGGGCATTTCTTCAGTTCTCGATATGGATTTTTAATTTCACAGTATAAATCATTAATTGATCTGAATTATCCCTAAATTGCTTATCAGCATAATTATCGCTTTGAATTTGATAGCATGATTGCAACCCCAGTTGGTTCTCACCTTCCCTTGCTTACACTCCGTCTTCGCGCTGTTTGCCTTCATCAAATGGTGGCAACGGGTTAAGAACACGCGAGATTTGATATCGTGTACTTATTAACGAGCCTTTCGATTTTAATACAATTACAATTCTAACTGATAAAGCTGAGATATTTCAAAAGAAGCAAAAGATTGCAAACTGAAATCTCCTTTAAACTAAAATGAAAATAATATTTGTAAGCTCGTTAGTCAAGCAGCGTTAGAACCTTCTTAGCGCACACACTTACTTGATTTTGTACCTGTGATTTTCTCGATCTGGTTTGCTGAATAAAGATGTTTATTATTTACATGTTCACGTTCATTGTGTTAGAAGCGGATTCGATCTCCATTACGAAGTCAATCATCCTTCGCAACATTAACGTTTCAAACAATTCCTAACCTTTTATGGTCTACTACCGTTTCTGTGATGCTAACTAATTCTACAATCGTAACATTAATAGGATAGAACACTAAAACGAGGGGATTCATATCTTTAAGTACGTGTAGTACCACGCCTGATTACATTTTCCAATGAAATTAATCAAAAAAATCTATTATGTGTACGACTCTATTGATGTGATATTTTGACCGATACAATTGTTTTCAGTTTTTAGCTTTGAAACAAATTTGCACACGGCTTGTGACGCATAATACAAAATGTGAAAGCGCTCGATTCGAAGAGTTTTATTGATTACGTTTCGTTTAATACACAGAGAGATCATCAGAACCAAGGTTAGAGTAATAACAGTGTGTGGAATTGAAAATTACTACATCCGAAATATCTAATTGGTAGCACAACTACACAGGATTTCGAAATCCTCGGGGTGTCAAATCGCACTGACAAACTCAGCATCAATTTTAATATTTAGTCAGAGCATAGCCAAACCAGTTAGTTAGTTGACGCTGTAGCACAGTTAAACGTGTATGACAAATATGACTTGAGATGAATATTCCTAACTAGTATAAATATCAACCTAATTTTAATTATTTTCTGACCGTGGCGAGCACTGGGGGAGAGATTGTTCCTTCAGAATCGGACAGTTTAGTCATTCGAAAAAATTGTGGAACATGAAAAAATCATGTGATTGTGATGTACATCCATCGTCGAAATCGACCGAAGGAGGTTAACGAGCCAAGAAACCAGTGCTGGGAGGCACAACGTGGAGATATCTACACTAGTTTCACATCCATTCTTCGTGCTTCACACTGCCCCCTCATGCGGACTTCTTACATAAGGCTTTATGCTACGCCCGTTTTCTTGTATGTTGTCAATGTCAACATTGAGGTTCATGTCAAACAAATTTTCAGCTCAAGCTGAGTATATAATTGAAGACTGATAAGCCGCTTCATTCCTTGTACGTTTATTAATGTGATTCTCATGCTGATCAACCTTAGTTTTCGGTTTATGTCTGTCTGTATTTTGTACGCCAAGAGCAAATATTCCAATTGCTTTGATACTTGTTTACGTGACTTGACACCGTAAGATTTAAACGGCTTGTTTAGTGGTATAACCAAGTAGAGATGTTGGATGGAGTGTTATTCAATTAAGTTCTCTGTTATGGATGTCGTACTTGGTTTGACCGAAGCTTCTATGCAAAATGCTTCCCAAAAATGTTCTAACTGAAAGCCTTCAAATGTCATGTTCGTGGCAAACGATATATCGATAGAGTTCAAAAAAGCCCTAAAGCATTCTGAAGAACATTAGGTAATTTGGAGCCAAAAATTAGCAACATTATAAGATGATGAATCTAATGTTCGCAACTTAATCGTAGGCCTAGTGGTAATAAGTTCGGAGTAAGAAACTGGGTTTAGATTAAGAAACATGAAGTGAAGCAGCCCAGATGTTGATTTTAAGAAGGTTAATTACAAACATTTAGAGAAAACAAAAAAATGCTTCACAGAAATTTAGCTAATAAGATTTTTCAACTAACAAAACGTGAAGATGAGCAATAAGTCGCAAACGTTCTGTGATGGAATAGGTTTCACTATAGTCATTAATATTGGAGGATTGCATTGGCAAGTTATTTATTGACCGATTTCTTAGCAGTTGTTAAGGATTTGTCCCTCGCAATACTCATGGTGGAGAACAAACTCATATCGGGAGAATTGAATGAGTTAATAACCAAGTGCTCGAATCCTTCACATTAGAGATCAACATGCAACAGAACAGCCGTTAAACTGCGCATAACAAACGACTTAGCAAAAAGCCAGACGAAAGTTTTGTTAACTTATCAAGCGCTTATGGACCGAAAGGTAACATTTAGTGTTAACTAGCATTCACATATGATTGAAATGTGAATGTTAACATTAGAATGTATAAAATATAGTTTAAACTGGCATACAATATCTTCACTCGGTTGTTGGATAATGTGAAACGCTAACGAAACTTAGGCTTTGAGATAATATGAGATTCAATGGACTGTTTAAGTGGTAAGAGCAAATTCTTTTAGAAAAGATTCAATACCTCCTACTCTACTAAATTTACTACTTTTACAGATAGTTCCTATTAAAGTACCAGCGCTCATAATACATACACCAATCCCAGACAACCGTCCTTGAGATCCGATGAAAAAAATTACGTAAAAAACTAATTTCTTCATCGATTTTTCGATTTTATATCCGAAATAATGGCTTTGATTGCACAGCACTGATCAGAAGACTAAACGCAGCGTAGAGCAAGATAATCCTGAATATTCGTGACACATTTTCAACATCGGTTAAACATGACGATGAGAATGCCGAGTGTTTGCAAAAATCCCTTCGGCAAACACAGAAATACATTATTCATTTTATAAGATGTTCGCGCGATTTTGATGCGTGTACAAATTGTAAATTTCGAGCTACACATGCTAATCTAACAACTCAGCATTGAATTATTTCGCCAGTTATTAACCATTTTCTTGGAAAGTGATTTTACTACAACATTGACAAGTACATTAACAAAAATTAGTATTAAACCTTGATTAACCTTGAAGAAGTATAAAATTTCTAAATGATTTTGAAGAGTGTATACGTTTTAAGTTTGGCTTCAAAAATCATCGAAGCATGCTTTGCTAATTCATTCAGTTACATTATGTTCAATATTATCCCAGCAAAAACTCACCAATTTTGTTAACAATATTTTGATAAAGTTAATATTTTCAAAATTGAATCGCAAATTTATTTGATTTTATGTGAGAATGAACACGACGAATTTTGAACCACATCAACAACTAAACCGATATACACTCCATCGTGGGTTCCAGTTAAGCTCACGTATTGCACAATAAAATTAACCAATCACCATTAACGTGTGAGTACTATGAATAAGTGCGCACTGCTCAAGTTGAACCAAATCACCGACCTGAACTCAACTGCCTGCTCTCGCACGCGCACTGCGTCCCAGTGTGCACTTTCAAGGTCACACAAAGTTGTACACGTCTTTGTTTTGAACTGAATGTGGTCACCGACAAGCTAAATAGATGATCTTTTACACAGAAAGCTCCACAACGAAACTTCACGGATTTAAGGAAGAGTGTAGCAATTATCTTTATATGCTAATGGCACCGAACTCGTTGAATAAGGGAGAAACATTAACGACATAGTCATGTTTTGATAAAATTTTCGCACAGATTTAAGAGGATTTGCCCAATCAGAATTAATTGACAATTCAGATTTCCAGAGATCATAAATAATTGGAAATATTTTTAAATTCATTCAGAAGTATGATGACTACCATGGGCAAGTATAACCTTGTTTACCTTTAATCCACTGTTTCAAGGCTCACTGAACCTGATCTTACTGTCTCCACCTGACGACGGCAAACAGCCAGAAACCGGTAGTGGTGTGTAAGGGATGAAGATGTGAGCAACACATTACTTTGGTTATTCCACAAGCGCCAAGAGTGCTTAACCAAGAATCCACTTTGTGATTTGTGTCTGAACTCGTGGTTCGTTGTAAGAACCCTATATAACAGTGTGCCTACAAGTATAACCTTGTTTAACCTTTATCTTTTGTTTCACGGGCTCATGAACCTGATCTATGTCTTCCACCTGACGACGCAAACAGCCCGAACGGTAGTGGGTGTAAGGATGGGATGTGCACCCATTACTTTGCGTCATATAACTTATATATATATATATATATATATATTATATATATATATATATTATATCTATTATATATGATATATATATATATATATATATATATAATGTGGACTAATTTCTGTTTTCCTAGAACCGCGCGGGCTTGAGTGGTGTCATCAACATTTTCCTTGAAATCATTTTAACACAATCGTAATGAAAACGGTCAATCTGAAAATCGATTATGAACAACGTTTTTTATAAACATTTCTATATTTTGGTTTTTGGTTTTCTGTATTTTAGTTTGCTCGTGTAAAGATTATTTTGTGCGCTTTAGTAAAACTCAGACTATGCACTATACACCGCTGAGTATTTAGTGCTTTCCGAAGTTCAAAATGCTTGAAACGATTATGGAGTGTAATTAAAAATACAACAAATGAATTTGCTTCCATTGTGAGTTTTTCAGCATTGTAACAAACACATTTAATTGAAACAGTTTGATGAGTTTCAAAAAAGAAACCGCATTTTCAATATTAATTTTGGGCGACCCAACTTTTGCGAACCAGTGATATATAGTTCTTACGAACCGCGATTAGTTTCGGGCTGCTTCTATTCATCATCCATTGGTATTGTTATTTACTTCTAGAACTATTAAAATAGTTTTGGTGGTAATACAATAGCGAACCTCGGATTTCGCAGTTAAATTCGGGTAGCGAAATAAATGGACAAATGTAATTCATTTCCAAACGGGGTATAATTGTATGGCAAAATGCACCCCTACAAATAATGTGATATCAAGTAATGTGATTTTCCCCTTCGATGACTTAGAGAAAGTTTGCTTAAAACGTCCGTATGATGCATTCGTTTTCAGATCGTCTCTGCAGCTTCACTACATAGATGAATTTCGAGAATAATTCTCCGGCTCCGATAATATTTTGGTCGCCATGGCCCAAACCAGCCAAGCGACAGTGTCTAGGCTTTGTCGACTGATTAATTCTTCGTCTTAAATAACCCGTTCTATAAACAAAGGTATGCTTGTATGCCATTGTTAAATTGGGTTCTTACAAACAACCACGATGTTCAAATACAGAACTACAAAGTGAATCTTTGTCAAGCACTCTAGACGCTTATAAATGACCAGTAAATTTTGGTGTTTACATCTCCATCCCTTGCACATCAATACCGGTTTCTATTGGTTTTCATCAGGTGGAGACAGTAAGATCAGGTTCAGTGAGCATTGAAAAAGTGGTTGTTTGGTTAACAAAGGTGTACTTGTATGCCACTGTGTAATTGGTCTGTTACAAAGAACCACGATGTTCAAATATATAATCACAAAGTGATTCTTGTTCAAGTAATCAAGGTGCTTATAAACGACCAATATACCTTTGTTTACCACTTTACCACTGTTTCAAGGCTCACTGAACCTGATCCTAATGTCTCTACCGGATGACGTCAAACAGACAGAAACCGGTAGTGTTGTGTGAGGAATGGGAATATGAGCACCAAAATATATCAACCAGGTCTATATTTTACCGAATAGTAAAGCGGAATAATCAATGCAGCTTAAGCGAAGCTGCGATGTATTGAGGTTTGCTGTTAAAGTTCAGTCTCTTGCTAGGTTCAAGATTTACTAAAAAAAGCTTCACATATTTAGGAAGCTATCATCTCCCTATTATTATTATTGTGTTGGCAGTCGCTGTGCCAAAAGTTCTGTTCTTAAGTCAGGACATTTCCTCGTTTACATCAACGACCTACTGCAGATTCGCTCATGCAAACGGGTTGTCTATGCCGACGATATTCAAATTCGGTGACGGATATAAACTACTGCGGACATTTAAGAGCTAAAAAGTGATTTAGATGTTCTCCACACAGGTGGCTGCAATTTAGCAAGCCATTCCAATACACATACCACTTTGAGCGACCAACTTGACATCTTTTCTGCGACTGAGTTAGAAAAGGATCTTACCTTCTGGATAACCAGCATCCTAATGAACAGCATGGATTGTGAGACAATTTGTCAAAGTGCTTGCGGTTTTCTGGATATGATGCGACAGATTTTTAGAATTTAAAGACTTAGAAATGTGTCCATAATATTAAAAACATAAATCTTTCCAACATTGGGGCATGCGACCCAAGGTTTGACTCCCGGGCTCAAAATTGATATAATACTGCTTAATAGAATTCACCGTTGTACAACAAAACTCGTCAGTGATTTTCCGAAACTAATATGCGGATACGACATCTAAACCTCTTCATTCCTTTAAAATCAAACCTTTGGAGTGGTGTGATACGTACGTATAATATATTGCATTATCCATATCATCCATTAAAACATTTATTTTAATATCGTGAGTCACGACATACGCGCAGCCACTCAGGAAAATTACAAACTCTCATCTATTAATGCTTGTTTCATTTTGGATGCTTTTCCCGAAACTATTGTTATCGCTTCCAGCCTCAAGATACACATTCGATATTTGTACAAGTATTTGTTGCATTAGGATTTGATTATACCAACGTATTAACTCATGGTAAGTAACTGGACCATACGTGACAATACACGATTATGAGTTATTTCATTTGCATGAACAAATATTTACTATGCTACTATAATAGCCAACGTACGTGTTTTTGTCATCATAAATTATAGAGTCTTGAATCTCGAATCTTAAGATATTTAATCATGCGAATCGATTGATCAATAGAACTTGGGCTAATCTCCATTGTCCTATATGCTGATCGACTGTCTAACTTGGTCCTCTAATGGAAGACATTAAGCGCAATACATCTGCTTTTAATTTATACATAATGCTGAATACAGCAATCAATTACCAGTGCCTTTTGTGTGGCAGACTCAAGTGATTTTTTTTACCTAGAAGCGTTCGTTATTGTTTGACACATTCCAGACAGGCATGTGTAAACATCGAATTCAACAGTGAACGATAAGGCAGTGGTCAGTTAAATGCGTACAGTCTACACGTTTTAAAAGTGAAAACGGACATGGATAACAAGCTTCAACTGTCTATTTTTCCAACCAACCGGCTTGCGTTGGGATCGTTCGAGACAAAAAATACAACTGTCTAATCAATCTGTGAACCAAGCCACATTAAGGATATGTTTTGTGTACCAAATTTCGAATCTAACGGGATAAACGGTCGAACGTCCGAGTTAAAATTATATCTTTGAATTTCGCTAATTTTGGACATTGTGCTCAGAGATCCAATGAGCTCTTACATCCTCTGTATTCTTTGGCTTTAAACATACGGGTGAATGAACCCCACATATAATTTTTATCCTGCTGGCTGACGTAAGTGAATGATTCATTTGTTGAAAAATAAGTCGTGTTGATTGTTGAGGATACCTGAGCCATACTAAGCTTGTTTCATGCATTGTAGAATGAGGTAATTGCTGGTTGATTAGTCATGCACTATTCACAGATGTTAGTTGCATCGCTATTTATTCATGTTCCCTGGTCTGTCTTTCACTGTTGGAGGAACGTCTCTAAGAGAAGCGAACATTTACCCGAACCTGCATTAACTTTATGCAATGTTTTACATGAGAAGTTCTTTTGAACTTTTGGACGCTATTTGTAGCTCTTGTCTTGCAATTGAAGATTTTTCTGTAGCTATTCTAAAGCGACAGGATGTACTCTGGCTCATGTGTATTCAGAAGGATTAGTGGTGTACCCGTAAATGATTTCTGAAACTTTCGTTCGGTTATATGGAGGAATGAAGATATGATCTCTGAATGAATACCGATAGTAGGAAAATGATGAAAGTCAGAGCAAAAATGTTTTCAGATTTCTATAGCAGATGAGCTGGTAGTTGACGCAAGGATTCAAATATTTAATGGTTTGAACTTCTGTTGCAGTAAATATACAGTCTGACTTATTTAATCTTTACCAATTCATAAATCTATCCGCAAACGCACGTGTTTCTAAGAAAGAGAGCATATAACGCATATTCTTGAAGAAGCAAACTAACGTCTCAGCACAGATTTATATGACTCGTCCGTGACTGAATTAATTTCGGTGAAAAAATGCTTTGACTATTGAAATCTTCAAATTTCACCTATGTAGTTTGTGCTCCCATCTCCATACTTTGAAAATTGTTTTAATAAAGTGAAACACATTCGAATGTATGATGTTGAATATGAGAACACCTGATGCATATATGACTTCAATCACTTGCAATCATCATACGAATATCAGTCGATGTATGAATGCACTAATGTTGGAGCAGAACAATTAATGATTTCATGAAGGAAATCAAAATTAGCTAATGCTTGATTATTTCTATAAAAGTAACGCGAGGATTCAGAACGAGATTTCAACTACGAGTTCAGGGAGAAACTTGTAAAAACACCAAGTAAAGCGCTAGACCTTTTATCAGTATCCCGTTTGAATGAAAAGAATGCTTCAAGTAGAACAAAACCTCTGAGACATAAATAAACCTTACAAGCTTACAAGGAGTACATCGACCAAGCGTAGGTTTTATGAACGCAAATATGGTAAAAATGTGTAAACCATATGTTAGCAGCAAAATTTATTAACTTCAAATGAACCTTTATGCAATCAATTTTCTGTAACTACAAATATTTCAACGGAGAATAAGCTTTCATTGCCAATGTACATAGACTTTCAGTAAATGTAGATGGCTGGTTCGAAAACGCTTAAATGGAACGTTTCGCGTTCATTTTCGTATGCAAAGCAAGCAATTAACCATAATTTGAAACGACTGTATATCTAGAGTAAGGTGGTGCTCACATACCCCACTTACACACAGTACATCTAATTACATCTCCAGTAATTTTTTAATTTAATCTCACATCTATTCTCTTCTACGGTCTATCCATAATTCATTATCGCAAATTGTAACGTGAGTTGTATTCAGGTAAATGTAATCGAAAATAATAGTTAAAAAACTCCATCAATCAGAGAAGCATTATTCAGATGATTTTCAACAAACGTTTTCGGTCAGATACCATTGAATTCAAATGGCCTCGTTCAAGCGGAATGGCTTACGGAGAATATGAAAAAATCCTCGATAATGTAATGTGTTACTCACAACCCCGCTTTTTGACACCATAACCGCCTTCTGGCTGTTTGCCGTCATCAAAGGGAGAGAGTAAGATTAGGTCGTGATTATTTATAAAGGTTGGCTGCAACCATTAGTTCACACTAGCAACACGTTGAAGTGAATGTAACTCGTGAAACCAACTTACGTTTTGATATCTTATCGTGCTCAGCCATGCAATGAACCGAATAACGTCGGAGTTCATCTTTGGAGGCTGAAATAAGGAAAATATTAATTAACTTCCGGTAGATATCTTGCAGATAAAAAATGAATTGCTATTGGATTAACAAAAATTTATTAGCAAAAATTGAAATGGAAATCTACTAGGGGCTGCTGCTGCTGTCTGTACTTCAGTGGTCAACACCTTCGTCATTCGTGCAATAAGTAATTCGATTCAATCTACGGTTTTGAATTTTGGAAAGGTTCATAAGCAAAATTAAAACCGTAAACCATCAGTTTAATTGCAAACACAAAAGATGGAAAAGTATTTCCAAAAACCAAGCAAACATTTTAGTGGATGGAATTTTAAGACCACTAACGCTCGGTGGAAATGATAGCCTATATAGTCACCGGACCTAGCCTAATGAGGAAAAATGTTTGTCGCCTGATTTTATAATACAAAATTCGTAAAAATAAACTAACATTATGATCAGTACATCGCAGTTCATCATTTTCAGGAAATTTACCTTAGGAAAGCAGAAACCAACGATAACCTATGTGGGCAGATTATTTTCTTTGTAATTGTTGATAATTTTACTTCATTTATGTATATTGACACGAGTCTATTCAATTTAATCTCGCGATCACCTTTTGATATAACCTATATATTGATTTCGCATATTCAATTGATACTTCCCCTTTACTAAACATGATATATAAGCTGGTATTCAAGCTCCAGTGATTGTCGGACACAATGCGAAATATGATTAAAGCGTCTAGCCGAGAGTCTCGGTTTATTTCACACTGAGTCTGGGCAATTTCTGCTAAAAGCAATTTGGTATTTAAGTTTAAAAAATGAATCGTAAGCGACCTTTTTTAAAGACATTGTGAAATTATTATCGAGGATTTATTTAAATACCATCGAATTAGATGATTGCAGCATTATACGTTTCTGGGGGTCAGAACAGATCGTGAACTTATGAGCAGATGAATTTCATAACAAACAAATTAAATTTGTTTGCTTTGATCATATACAACAAAAAAGTTTGCTTCGACAAGAGATAATTACCAAAGATCGAGTCAGATTCATTTTGCTATATAAAGAAAGTCCCCATCTAGTGCGCAGACCACTAAAGCCTCGTTGCTGATGCTTTATCCAAACTTTCCAAAAATTAAAAATGAACTAAACAAACATGCTTATTTTGATGAGTGATTTCGTTAAGTTGATTATCATCGAACGTACAACTTAATTTCAAGAATATTGAAGCTGCACTTGTGTGCCGCTGTTGGAAAATGTTACTATGATCAATCTGCTAATTTATGTGACCAAACCCTTGTTGATTGAGTTTAAACCGGTGCTGATAGACAAAAATGCTCATTTGAATGCATGTCATTTGACTCGACGACAGGATATGCACTGCTGATGAGCTCTAATCAGAGCTCCAATGTGGACCGGTGTGATAAGCTTTGTGAATATTTTGAAAGACTTGGTAATGATGAGTAGACACAAAACATGAACAAACTCCAAACACCCTTCAACAAACAACAATGCCGTAGATCTAATCAGTGTTAGCCTACACTATATCTGATGGGAAGACCCTGACGAAAAGATCAGGTCGGTTGGATGACACAATAGTTGTTGCTGGCTCCTTCTTTACTGGTCGGGCATGATGCTACTCAAATGTGCCAGTCTGGAGAGACATTCATCAAGACCTTATCGCGATCGGTCAAACAAGGGTCGGTAGCTCAGGCAGTAAGGCAAGAGACTACAATGGTGATGGTCCTGGGTTCGAGTCAGACCCGAGACAGGATATGCACTGCTGATGTGCTCTAATAAGAGCGAAACTCGAGTCCAGTGCTTCCAACGTGGACCGTTGTGATAAGCTTTGTGAATATTTCGAAAGACTTGGTACTGATGACTAGACACAAAAACATGTTTATCACACACAACTCACGACCGGTTTCATGCAGTTGCACTCATCAAGTAGGAACAGTAGGATCACTAGAAGAATGGAATATTCGTTTTTATATATGGCCATTTGAAATGATTCAGCATGTGCCGTTGAAGTACACTTTCATTGTTTCCAATGAAAAGCTGTTATTTTGAACCATCAGCACAAAACGAAGACTTGAAACTACTTCTCATAATGAAAGCTATGTGACTGCTCATGTTACAATTTGTTATGACTGTCGATGTATTCGTCATTGTGACATTACTAAAAGTTCATAAGTAGTAGTCTATTATATATTTCTTTCATGTATGTGAGATGCTGAGAAAATGCATGTGATTTTACCCAAAAAGTTTACTGATTGCTGACAGAAAATTCACATGCTGTGATTATATGTTCTTGAAAAATATATGCGGTTGCCATTTTTATTTAATTTTACAAAGATCCATGAATATAACTCGGATTCTTACATTTCAGTAAATAAACTTTACAAAAAATTATTTGTCGTCAGAAATGGAAATGCCAATTGCAAAAGCAATTAGCATTAATCTCAAGCTCTGGTTGATATGGAGACCACTACTGTCCGATAAAATATAAGAACAGAAATCTCCGATAAGTCTGTCAACAACAGTTGCGAACCCGTAATTGTTCCTAGTATTGTGGTGCTCACATCCCCATCCCTTACGCACCACTACCGGTTTCTGGCTGTTTGCCGTCATCAGGTGCAGACAGTAAAATCGGGTTCAGTTAGCCATGAGACAGTGGAAAAGCGGTAATTGCTCGATTTCTGAAATATTGCATTAGAATGGTTCGATTAGACAACATCATCATCAGAAGCATAGTGAGACGCGAAGCTTCGGCCATTGTGAAACAATAGGCAATTCGTCAATGTCGGGCAAACGTGTCCTGCTTGGTGTGGGCAGTAAGTGTACCGTTTAGCACAAAATCCATCGACAAATCTGATCGAAGTGACAACCGTGACAGACATGTTTTGGGTCAGTGTTGTGGTTATTTGATTTGGCTATATGCATTTTAGAATTGAATTGAATATATATAATATAATATAAGATATTTGCTTGCTGTTTTTCGTTGCCGTGCACGTACTAAACGCGTTGGACTTGGCTTTCTCTTATGTTATGGGATTCGCGTGATGAACACGATTATCATTGAACACATTGACCTCAGCGATGAAACAGGATAGAATCGTCCACTGGCGTGTAACGCGGATAATGTTGTGTTCAGAGGCGAGAGGTTAACAATCAGCCAAACTGGTCGATTGCTTGAGATGTTTGAATAATAAACCGGAATTCTTCTGATAATCTGCAGCCGTTGTGTGATTCAACGAGCGTAATACACCTTCTGTCCGAAAAGTTGTTGAATTCACACCGCCTGACATTATAACAAACTATAAGTTGAGTTGAAAATATTTTGAATTTCAAATATGCCCAACCATTTTCTTCGATTGCATGTTGCAACGTTCATACATTTTCATTTATTTATTATTAGTCATTATTTGTATCATTACTAGCCAGTATGGTTAAGAACACCACGGGTAAAATAGTGGTTATTAGTGACCAAATACAAAACTTCAAGCCAAAGATAAATTATTTTGACCAATCCAACATTTTCCCTAATATTTGTTTCAATTCAACCGTTGAGATGCAAAGAGAAATCACTCGTTATATCAGAACAAGCAGTCCCGAAGATTTGAGTTTCATTGTATGAAACAGCGAATAGCTAGGTATGCTGAACTCTAAACTAAAATGTGTGGTTTACACAAGAATTGTGAACCCATTTCAAAACATTAGAAAACAATCCCATATATATATATTGAGCCATTTTATGAGCTCCTATTCAAAATCGTAAACTATTCTAAAAGTAGGAATAATGAACATTTTCACATCAATTTTATAAATGATAGATGTTCAAGATAATAATCTCCAGAAAATTGAGCGTTAAGAATTGTGTTTCATGAGACTAGCATAATCAGCCCATTTAGTGACATTTGCCCACACACATACAGATGAGGATGCACCCAATTGTTTTACACAAGATTCGTGTTTTGCATGCGTTTTTAGCACACACTACGATCGATTTCATGCTGATCGTTTGGGACATTACGGTCAAGATCCTCATGACTTAAAACGGTGAAAAACTAATAATCAGTTAGGCTTTTAAGCCACAATTGTTTGAGGCTGGCACTAAAATCCTGATCAATCACCTGTTCCCACACTCATGTAAATAGAGTGGAACCATACACTTAAAATAAAAAAATCGTATTTGAATTGATTTCCATCAAAAGCACCCCGCGAACGGTTTCATGCTGTTTGCGTCAGCTGGTGGTGACATGGGAAAAAAACCACACCTTGAAATAAGGAAAAATCATTATCCTCAATAGCATTGATGACCATTTTTCTTGTTTTAAATCTGGCGGCTCCTGGTTGTATGACACTTATATGATGAATAAAACCAATAAATAACCAGTCTTGGGTGCTTGTCATATAAATTCATTCAAATTTGAATTTTTATCTCAAGTGCATGGGCTTAGAATCATCAACATGTGAGTGAGCACCTATACTAGTATTATCCAAAAGCCTCTTACAAGCTCAACATTTTAACCATATTTCCACCGTTTATAGGCATGCCGATCCTTATCCGACTGGTTTAATGATGAGTGCAAACAGAACGAAACCGTTCGTCGAAACTTTTTGATGATAAGGCATGCAAATGTAGATATTTAGTTATAACCTATGCGTTTAATATCATCCACATCTGATCGAACAGCCGTATTCAGCAGTGTGTTAAAATCTCAACATTTTTACGACTCCTCAACTGCTTCGAGAGGGGGTTCATCCTGGTTAAACAGACTTCACTTGTTGAGTGCAAGCAGAATGAAACCTATCGTGTGGTTTATCGGATGAATGTGAATGGAAATACGGATACTTCTCCAAACACATGGGTATTCATTTGTGTGTGAGCACCCGTAGTTGCACAAGATAGTCACGTTAACATTATCCTACATTGGCATATAAGTTCGAACAGAGTCTGCCATTGCTTCAATGTATCCAGGCATGCAATCCTGGTCATACTCTCCCTACAGGATAAGTTTGGGCAGCAGGAAATCGGTCGTGTCGTGTGTGTCGTGTAACTGTATGTAAATACAAATTTATATTATGAAGGTAGCATTTAAAATGCAAACGTTTCAAACAGTTATATCATAATGTATCTTGCAAATAAAACATGTTTTTGAATAATTTACTAATCTTGAATAATTTCCACGAATATATTTATACATTTTGTCTCTCATGATATGCGATTGATGAAGTAACGAGTTAGAATATATTATGTGTAAAATAATAACATACACGTCAAGCTTGGTTAATTTTTAACATTCATTTTGTTGCTTTAATTCATTTACTATATTACTAATTGTCGCATATTGCATATGTATTATCTCAATAACTCTAACAAGAAATTTCAATCTGAAACCTATAGCTTGTTACATCATGAGGAGGACTTCATGTGGACGATTGGGAACGTTAACATGTATCTGTTATTGGCGGTCCTAAAATAATTCCTCAAAACTCCTATTTACATAAGAGTCAAAAAAGTGTTGTTTACAACGGTGTTTAAGAACATCGAAACTTAATTTTTCTACTTACCGGGATAGACAAAGTGTATCGATACATTTTTCTGAGTCGTTAATTCAATTGCGTGCCCAGCTTGACTTGTTTGTCTGCATTGCAACGAGTAATAACAAGCATGACGTGGAAATCTGTTTGATTTTTATGGTATAGTAACGTCATGAAGGCCAACAGTTCAGTAGACTGAGACGTTACTGTAGATCGGTGATCCTCGAAAGTAGTAATAAGGACAGACAATTCGAAAATTTTGTTTTCTAACATGTTAAAAATCGTATACTTGAAATGAAATAATTTCAGTTAGATTAATTGATGTAGTCCGCAATTAGAAAGTATATGCATGCATACATCATGTCGTGAAGATGTGGCATTCAACTGAAATTACATAGTCATCTACGAAAGATTATGTAGTTGCTTTCGAAATGCAGTTTGTGATTTAATCGTGGTTTAATTTATTCTACCTCAAGTTTACTCCTCGCTTGCTGTGTAAGCTTACAATTTGGACGATAAGCTTAATGGACTTAACGACAGATTCCGCTACAATACATTGGTTTGCTCAGTGTGCAGTCGACGCACGTTCGTGAATGTTCATTGCAGCTAATATATTTGTATTTTACTGAAGTCTGTTTGAAGTCATCACGCAGAAACAGTAGTTTTATGGCTTGGTTACCCTAGAAGGTTGTACGGAAGAGAAAATCCTATACTTTTTTCAGTGGATCATGCTGAATTAGGAAAGGGCAAACGGAAGAATTAGCCGAAAATTTTGGTTAATCGCCATACATCAATTATACAACGAAATCATCGATTTTCATTTATTTATACTTCTTGCTGAGACTATTTCGGTTGTCATTGTATGAATATATTTTAGCAGGCACTGCACCAAAAGAACTGGAATTGCTATTTGGTCGGAAATGGGATACTACTATTGATCAGTGAAGACATTCCAACTCACTGATCGGTATGGAAATAGAATAATGTTTACAATAATTACCAATATGTTATTGACCGATATTCTAGAAACATCGATTTTATATGTTATAAAAGTAGTGTTCACTCTTTTGTAATGGATCTCGCAATTTAGTGTAAATAAATATATTATTCTAAGATTAATTAGCTTTTTGGCATTCTACGTAGTTAGACAGTGAGTTTTGGGTTGAACGTGGTTGAGAACTCTTCTTGATATCAAAGAAAATAGCATAACAAGAACAAGAACATCGAGTTCACTTTATTAACTCCTATTTTCACTTAAAATCTGTAAACCACATCAATTTCTAGAATTAGCTTAAGCTCTTAACATTAACACCAGATTTTACTAAATCATGAAGAAGCTGGATGATTTATAAAGCTAATTGGAACTCATTTTGTCGAGTTCATTCAATGGTGATTAATCACTGATTATAAAGAGGATTTTCTATCACTCCTTTGTTCCCAAACATTGAGTCAGATTTTTAAATATCTGTTGTCAAGGTCATGAAAAAATGCAACCAGTTAAGGAAACATGTAACACAAAATTGTAGGCTTCTTATTAAATGGTAGGCATACTTGCTAGGTGCTACTATATTCAATCAAACAAGTTTGCACAAGAAATTCTGCTGGTAATGTCACCTAGTTTGATGACAACACATCCGCCAACAATTACACAAGATCGGCGAACACCATTCGAACAATACAATCATGATATTCAAATCTGAATGCAATATCGTGATATTGGGAAATCTATGTAAAATATTTATAATTCTTATCCGATTCTGTGTTTTGAAAATTCTAGAGTCCAGCAAAGATGTCATCAGGCAAATGTAAAACTCAATATATAAATTCATCAGCATAGATTAGCCTTAAAATTTATTCAAAATTAAAAAATTCCGCGTTGTTCTAGCTTCAATCTAAACAAACATCGGATTTCTGAATTTCGCGAAATAATAAATTTTACATGATTATGAGAGCGTTTATCTAATCCAAATATATATAACGCTTGATAATCAATATTACAATTTATGTCCGCGCAGCTGGACAACTTGCTACATGCTTAATAGTTAATGGAATAGCTTACGTTTTAACATGGATACGTTCCGAGCATTTGGCTTGCGTGCCTTTTCTTTCACAGGCCTCATTTTATGCTCATGACAATTAGAATCCTGGCTCTAGCGCATGTTGCACAATGCAAAATCGTTGAAAATACTTCGAGTAGCGAACCTGGGTGACAATCAATGTTACCAATTGAACGCATTCGAGTTAAGTTGTCCAATCGGCTTGCAGCAATAGTATGCACCCATTAAAAGTTAACGGTTGACCTCATGCGAACTGACTTGAGCATTTCGGTAAGGAGCTTGTTAACTGCCGTGTATTAAAACAAATTAATCGATATTCAATTATGAGTGCAAACAGCACGAAACCGGTCGTGGGGTGTGCGTGACGGAAAAGCAGGCAAATGAATATTTTGATATTCAATTACGTTTTAACAGAATAGGTGTGCCTCAATCCAGTTAACTTTAAAAAGGGCAGCGTTACGTAAGTAAACATAAACAAAATTAGTCGGCAGAAATGATCTGAAAACTTTAATAACGATCAAAAAAGTCGCAGTTTGATATTTGGTTTCCTGGTGTTCTAATAAAATATCTTTTATGTACAAGGTGGACTCTTATTCATTTTTACGAAAAATCTCTTATTGGATTCAATAAAGAAAGAAGAGTTTGAGTTTGACTTAAATTAATCACGTTTTTTGCATTAATTTTCCTCCATTGGTGCTTATAATTTCAGAGGAGTTGGGAAGAACTTGCTCTTGACCGCTTACTTTGAAGCCACTGTGTAATGCGTCATGTTCCAGCTAAAGAGGAGCAGATACAGTTCTTGTCTGTTGAAGGATGATCACGCCGCCGGCAGACAACTGATGCCGATGGACCGCAGACTGCCTATCGCTGTGAGCACTGCGGGGGAGATTATCACAACCAAATCGGGTTGTTTAGTCAATCTAAAGCTATGGAGCATGAAACATTCATGCGCTTTTCACATCATACATTCATAGTCGAAATCGACGTCTATGGTAACATTTAGAGCAAACGTTTATGAGTCTAGCGTTACCAAAAATTTTGAACAAAGAAATAAATAGCGAGGATTTGCAGCACGCAAATGGTATGGGATTTCAAAATACATTGATAGCTGCAATAAGAATAGGATTGGAAGAGCTGACAAATATGAATACTTCCTAATCGATGTAGCAGTATTTATGATTTGGTAATACTAATAAATAATCTTCTGGGCTGTGCTTATAACTAATAAACTGTGAAATAAATTTGCAAGATGAATCTAGGATTAAGATAAATATCATTTGTGTAGATGCGTGAACAGTTAGATCATGCATAGAATATTTGATTGCTAAATATAAACCAAATGAAATAGTTTCTTAACTCATTTTATCGACATGTTGTGTAAAAAAAACATTACATTTATGAGACATTTTAAGGGTTGCAGTGTGAAAATGCTACAGAAAAAATTATTATCGGGTAAATATTTATTCATAAACAAAGAGCGCCAAAACGGTTTCTAGTCTCTGACAACACTTCCAACATTGGTGGATGGCTCAATTAAAACACCCGGTTGATAAAAACATTCTTAAAATATCTTTGCGGGGAATTATTGAAATGTAGGTTAACATGTGGTGATCCCTTACTAGATTTCAGTTATTATATAGTACTTGAAGGAGTTCCTTTTGATGTTCACTGAGTAAGGTATGATAATATTTAGTGTACATCAAAACACTTATTTTTTGTAAAATCATTTAATCTGAGTAATCAAAATTATTCAATAAAATCCAATATATTATTCAGGCCCATGCTGTAAATATGTATCCAAAGATACTGTCGAACCCGAAGATGGTTGAAAACCAAATTCATAAATCAAGGGATCTTTCCGCCTCCAAACTTTACTGTTGAAATTTTTCAGCTTGAGCCAGTATACAATATCACATAACTTGGTTCAGTCATTGCGGATGATCTCTGATTCGACACGGTGATTTATAAGCAGATTGGCAGATTAGCTGCTATTTCATTCCGTTTGAATTCTTGTGCCTGCAGCAACCGCAAGTTGACTGTGAAAGCAATAGTGATGGTACGCAGGGTGTGCGCTTCACAAGTACGGTCTGCTCAATGGTCGACTTCTTGATTTCAACTCACAATAAGTAGATCTTTTGGAATACGACCATCTTCCCTTCTGCACACATGACACGACCAGTGAAGGTGTCGTTGCTGTAGTTGGGTTACCATGCATTGTATACCAGCTTCAGAAAGCACTATATAATTTGTCATTTTGTTCATCCACGATATGAGAAAGGTGTGACGGATGACCAATGTATTGTGGTGCTCACATCCCCATCCCTTACACACCACTACCGGTTTCAGACTGTTTACCATCGTCAGGTGGAGACAGTGAGATCAGGTTTAGTGAGTATTGAATGCATTCAGCTTTCGTACGTATCTTGCCTGGATGGTTCAGGTTTCACTGCCATTTAGTGTGCATTTAGTACACACTCAAGGATTTTTGGTTTCACATTCAACTTGCTGCTTTCGAAGGCACGTGAGTTCAAACGGGACAAATGCCAGCTAGTATAAAAATCCGGTTATAAATCCCCGTGTAGTGTGAGATCTAGAACACACCCTTTTTGAAGCCTCGGCGTATTTCAAAGGGTTCTAAACTGCAATCGTTAAAATGTACTGAGCCCATGATACCGGAATAGAAATAAAAATGTTTGGGATCTCTTGAACGGTGGCCTATATTGTTAAGCATTTTGAACAGACGATGTCTGCGGATTTAGTCGATGCCCTCCATAAAATCAATAAAAATAGAGTATAATGACATAAGCTGTTCCCAGCACTTTTATTAAATTTCAATTAGCTAGTAAATCGCGTCAATAATCAATCTTCTCCTGTGGAAGGCAAATTGAAATTCGATGGGAACTTATCGCCGCACCTGTGAGACTTTAGAAAACGATTTGTCTACAACATTTAGAAGACTGTTGTAAGGCTATGATTAAAACAGTATTTTTCCGCAGGTACCTGTACTGCAATTCAGATCTGGAATCAAAAATCGTTCGCCTCAGTTGCTGATTTCTTCTGCTACTTGTGTAGGCTGTTTAATACAAAAACTCAAATCCATACAGTCGAAGCTAATCAGAGCCCCTGCCTTTCCAAATAATGTGTTATTTCTTTTTGATAACATACCAGAGTCTACCAGCCGCGTCTTTTGCATGGAGCTACGTAGAACTTCAGTCATTTTAGCTTATTAATAATAACAGGTAAGTTTATTACGCTCTGATATTCGAGACGTTGTCATGAAATCCAAGAGGCATGGACCGGGCGTTCTAGGTTTCTAGTTTCAAAGCTGATAAGTGCGTTCTTTCAGTTTTTTGCTGCCATGTAAAAATACAATATGCTTTCTGGTTGTTTTCAAATCCTCGTGCATCTAGTGAGGATAGCAGGATTTAGCACAAAGGGACATTGTTTGGCTTGGTGTTTCCCGTTTGAGACGGGCAGTAGCCCTCTAATGTGACCCGGCGAACTTTCGCACCATCACAAGCAGCCCCATGCCCTAAGCTCTACGCAACTCAAGCACAAGCTTTTAACCGGTATCTGATGCTTCCCGTGTTATTATCAAAAGAAGCGATTTAGTGTCATCTTTATTGTTTTATATGTACGCTAGGGCTGTTCAATATGGAGAACTAGCTGTTGCCCACGCATCAAAAGCATCCTCTCCACAACATCATTAGAATAAAATTAACAGCTGGGCTGATATATCTGGAGAACGATACCATTGAGGGAATTGACATGACGACGTCGGATGCAAATTCGGACTGCCTCACGGGACTGCGGCTCCGGATTTACTCCTGAAGCCTTTTTCATGATTGGGAGTAGCCAAGAGACAGTAAATGTTTGAGATACGGGGTTTCCATCTTTCATGTGGACCGCCTTTATTGAACTACGGGCTCTGTCTACTCGAAGCAAACTGGTTTTAAGGCTCCAATCAGCATTTTCATTCATTCTCCTGTTATTGTAAGCATTTCACACCAGGTCACACAGGACCACGGATTTAGGCTCGGTGCTGACTTGGTCGCCAGAGGCTATATAAGACGCGTGCTAACAAATTTAATATATTGCAAAGAGTCCTTGGTGAGTTCAGTTGCCCAAATCTGCTATTCGAATGAAAATACGAGTGATTTGAGCAATAACAATCCTGTACATATATATGCGCATCAAATGTTTGATCAAGAAGCATTGTGTCCGTTTCAAAAAATTATTATTTATTATTATTATTATTATTTCAAAATTATTCGCACAGGCCATATTAAACACAGGATTTGAATTCCGAATTTCCGTGGCAACAGGTTCACTCATTTGATGGAAATCCCCAAAATACTTGTTCTACTATTGTTGAAAAATTAACCAATACTTGATTCATTCAATGCCAGGAATCCTATTTCTGTCACTTTATTTTTATTTAAATAGGCTCAGCGATTTGTCAATGAATTTTGTGTTAATTAGCAGTAATATAAAATGTCGTCAAAGTATTCTTATTATTTTACTGGCCATTCCATTTTACATGACCAATTATCAAAGTATTTACCCAAAAAAATTGTGTCGCATCAACATTCAGGCATCAAATAATTGATATATATATATATATATATATATATATATATATATATATATATAGAGAGAGAGAGAGCGAGAGTATAGCTACATTTAGTATGCCTTAAAACATTAGGGATGCATTAAAATATTTCCAAATAAAGTCATGGATAAATTTCCTAATATTTGGTTAATGAATACACTCCAACACTTTTCCACCATTGCTCAAAATTACGACATTCTTCAAAGTTAAACCTATTTATGCGAATTTGCCCTAGCGTAAGGTTTTACTTAGCAAACTCTCATGTGTTTGAGGCAAGTATCCATGTGCCGATCGCCATTTATTTTTGATCAAATTGAATGATAACATCGGCTTTTATTTGATGTTCAAACGAGAAATAGGATTGTGTTGTGAAATGATTCACCGAATTCAATTTCCGATTTCACATACTAATCAGTCAAAAGAGAAGAATTAACAGATTTCATCCTTGGAACTTATCAGGTTGATTACTCCCTTTCGATAGAGTCAGTTTTGCATGTCCAATCTCTCTCTCTCTCTCTCTCTCTATATATATATATATATATATATATATATATATATATATATATATCACAACGCGTACATCACAACTGGAAAACATCCAGCAAACATTACTTTTGTGTAAATGCGAGGGGTATGAGTAACACACCATATGGATAAAATATATTTCCCATTAGAAACAATGAAAACATTGGGTCCTGGTTTCCAATGTATGTAATATATTTTTTGAATTACTATAATTAAACTAATCATACACAAAAACTTAAATTCGGCAAAAATGCAATTATGTGCCTAAAATGGGACAAATTTTGAATGATTCTATAATATTTCGATTTCATTCTTTGAGTAGAAATTCCAACATATGTTTGTTTTTGAAAACACTATTGAAGTGTTGATTTTGACGAATTAATTTTTATATCCAAATTCTGCTCGGAAAATCTTGTTTTTTTCCATCTAACGTGTAGTAAATATGAAACGCTACGATGATGTCAATTTAGGAAATATGACACCGTCCTCTGACTGGATGCATTAATTTGATCTTCGGTCTATCGATCAACGAGTAATAATTAATTTGTTTGCACTGCTTCCTTCAGCCGTGTTATCTGACAAACTCCATTCGGAGGCCCTTATCTCGAACAAACCGAAAGCTTTACGCTGGAATCTGCACATGAGCTAACTGTAAAACGAAGTTCGAATATCTGCAGTTAAATTGGTTTGTAGTAAATCGGAAGTGTCAGAAACTCATCTTACCGATACCAACAGATGCGGAAAACAGCCAGAAATCAATTTCGGTGTTTATGTGGTGGTGATTCGAATACATTGATCATTTGAGTGGCTTGAGCTCTTTATCGGGAATAGATTATTTTTATTGTTTCGACCTGATGAAGATCGACGGTCACAACGCGGTTGTGGAATGCAATTACGTGAAATATGAGTAACATTACATACAATAATTGGAAGTTTCTTTAAAAGAACTGCATATTTTCACATTATTTTTATCTGTAGATTGTAGCATTAGTTTCTCAACAATAAATATCAAAAAATCTATTTTTCAGAAAGAAATACAAATGTTTAATTTTATCTATCATGTATAATGTGTCGTTCAAAAATGTATCACTGTATTGTCAACCAACTGAAGTTTATGCCAAACAAATTGAAGCAGTACAATATTTTAAACACGGTTCGGACTTTGAAGCTACTGTAAGGCTGGCAAGACAAAATCAGCCTTTATCCTCCCAGTTTATGTCGACTCATGTGATAGAACAAATAGGTGCTTCCTTTAGCTCGGAGTAGATACAACTTGCAAACTTGGTTTGCCGTTTCTCCACGATGTCAAACTTTCTGGATCCAGGTCGATCTATCAACACGAGAGGAGTGCAAACGGTACGAAACCCTTTGTCTATTTTGAGTCCGCGGATATGTTGCAAAGCCTTTTAGACCGCATTAATAGCTCTGCTGCAAAAGTCGGCATCGAATAAACGCAGCGAAATTAAAGGCGTTTCCCTTTACTGTTACACCAGGCATCCAGCAATTGAACATCCTTGGTTGTTCGATTTAGTATGTACCAATGTTAAAATATCTCGGTTTAAGTATGTGGCCTATTGGCAGGTGATTGATGAAGTGAAGTTAAGATTTGATCGTGCGCATGATGTGTTTTTGCAGCTATAAGGCACCCTTTGGTGCAAGCCTGGGATCAGCCTCAAGATCGAAATGCGTTTTTACCAAGCAGAAATCCAACCCTTATTTCTTTATGCATGTGGGACTTGGCCGCTGAGGGTACATGGTGTAAGATCCTCTGAAGTGTTTGACCATTATTGCCTTCGTGTAATATTGGGCGTCCGATATATTGACGAGGTAACTAACGCTAACCGTTTAGGCACGATGAAACGGAGTAACTCCGCTTTCCGCTTACATCCAACGGCTAAGACTGCACTGGTTAGGGTATGTCTCTTCAGAAGACAGAATCAGCGCTCACGGAACCCGTCCTTGAACCTAAACAAGCTTGTTATTGGCATCGGCGACAAGGCGGTCAAGTAAAGTTCTCGCGCTCAACTGTGAAGCAGGACGTGGACGCCCCGGGACTGCCTACAGTCGATGACGTTCGAAGGTGTGAACGTGACTGGATCACGATCTGCAGCGATCTCGCGTGTGGTCTGGCGTGATTCGAGGCACCAATGAAGCCGGCTAATTCACCCGTGAAGCCAGCCGCCCAAAATTAAAAGTAAGTAAGTAAAGCATGCGATTAATTGTTAATATTAAAATACTTCTTTGTATGAGGCTCAACTTAAACGTTCTCATATTCGATGGTTTGATAATGAGTTAAGCAGTCATATTTGACCAAAAAATTTCATGAAGATTTTGTAAAATTTAAAAATATAAATTCTTATTTTGCATAGATTTATGATTGAGTATAGGTTGGAAGAAAATAAATATCATGGTATCAACAACAGCATTGTTGTTGTAAGCAATATTTTCAGTAATCTGTGCGTATCAATTTGATGGGTGATTCTGCCATCGAAACGATATTATTATTAGAGAAAGAAGTTACTCACGTTTCTTGTGTGGATTTGACCCTTCGTTTGGTTGGCCAGTTTCTCGGTTGCCGCTCATCAGATTAATCGAAAAAACTGCAAATAAAATAAGATTAGGATATACAAACGTCGAACTATTTATGTACAATATTTCCGTATAAGTGCACGTAGCAAAACAATACATAAAATGAATGTATTCCATTCTTTTTATTGCTCCGTGATTTTTTGATTTATATACAGGCACTGTAAAATGTTGACCAGTAGAAATGTTATCACTATAAAAACACGGTATTTGATTCTGCTAAAAAAGAATTTGTCTTCAAATGTTGACACAACAATAATAACCAAGTCCTGTGGATCCTGATCGGACTGTATATACGTGATGAGTGCAAACAACACGGAACGGATCGTGGTGTGTGAGGGTGTGTGATGAAAATGCACGCAAATACAGATTTTCGTGTCAAGCTTATGAGTGTAACCTCATCCACATATGTATGGGCACATGTGATTGGATAATTTGGTCGTGCCAAACTTACCAAATAACGGCTTATAGGCGCAACTTGTTTACCATTTTTCCACGGGTTAAAGGTGATCCTGATCCTATTGTCCAAATCAAACAGCACTAAACGGGTCTTAGAAAAGCATGCAAATAAAAGCGTTTATTAGGAATTACTTTTCCATCTTATTCCCGTATTTAAATTAAAATTAAACATTGTTTTTCAAAGGATCAAATTTGTAATGTTTCATCATATTTAATCAAATTCAAGATTATATATTTCTTAGTAAAGAAAAGTGTATAGTTTTGAAGTTCATCCTACTTTTAAATACATGAAAATATGATAGGTTTAGTCTATTCATGTTGTCGGATATCTTGATAGGTATACAGTGAGACGCCTTATAACATATGTATTTCAAACTTTTGTTCTATCGGGTGCTGATTCTCCAGACAATTTTCCCGGCAATTTGTACAATATCCTCATAAGATTTTGTTGGTGGACACCGTTTTTGAAAATTTGTTTAAATCAACCACTATTCATGCATTTATTTGAAAAACTCAAACTGTTTTTACTGTGACAATGCTCTAAGATAATTTTATAAATTAATAGGTACCTAAATGATTCATGAAACAAACCCCATTTTGTACTTCCAATCGCTGCCCAATTATATTGTTGCATAACTTTTTTTTAGGTTGAAGGTTGAAGAATTACTTCCCCATTGGAACTGTACCTTACAAAGAACAATTTCACCAGCATGAGCATAACACCATTGAGTGAAGGTCGCTTAGAATTACGATCACAGTGATTTCATAATTCAAATGAGCCGTTCCATGGAGTGCTGTTTCGAAATCGGGTGCACTCATATTGTACTAAGAAATTTATGTAATCGCGGTGCAAATGGCCTTTAATTATTTTAAAATTTGGAGAAGAAATTTAATCAATTTTTTAGTTGTTAACGAGTACAACGTCACAACGAACTGTTTTCACACCCAAATTATGGGTGTGCATTCTTAACAGTGGGAGGCACCTTACAATTATTACGCCATTAGTAGATCCATACCGAGAAAATCGAATAATTAAATTGAATCACTTTGAATAAATAAATATAGAGATTGCCGGACTTTCTTTAATTCACTCGCAAAAGTGTTCCATTTGATTTCAGGAGTATGCGTAATTTATATAAAATTTAGACGAAACTATGCATGTATGTCTTCATTCCTTTAAATGTTGCATTGTATTTTCGTCGAAAATATTATTTCATATACAGCACATGCAGATATGCAGTTGATTATATCCTGGTTGCCAACTTGAACATATTCCTTCTTCTCTCATTTCATACCACTTTACACTAGATGATCCGTCTTACTCTAATTACGTTTGTCATTGATGTCCTACGAGTAACAATGAAAAGGTTCACTTATATTGATTTTGCGATTTTCTAATGAGTGATTTTCCAGATCAAATAATTTGATGCGTACACAAAAGTCTAGTTTGTGTGTCTTTCTTCCATCGCTGAGAAGTGTGTGTGAAGTTTCGCGTAAAATGCGGAACAACAGCGATACGTTTAAAGTAATGTGTTGCTCACATCCTGCGATACGTTCAAATTATTCATAACCAAAACCAATTTTGTGAAACCAAGTTAGATACGCCTTGTTTAATAAACCATATCTATCTATTCAAAGTTATTCAAAGTTTTATTGGTCCAAAAAGCAAATAATTAACAGTAAACATAGATTTAAAAAATATTGGGAATGCATAAAAACAACACAAATGATTTATCAATATGGAAAGTCAGCATGTGTATTCAGGTGCGAGGTTGGATTTGGTCAACATATACTTGTCAAGTTCAGCCTTGAACATGTTCAGGCTTGATGCACAAATGATATGTTAGGGCCGAGAGTTCCATATAAAACAAACTCCGACAGCAAAGAAACATCGAAATTTTGATCTAGAGTGTGGAATAATTAACGTGTAGCCCTGCGATATGCTACCACGTGCTTCTTGTCGATGAAACAGGTGTTCAAGTGGGTGATCCATTGTATGCAGAATGTTGAACAGCAGGATAGAGTCACCTCTGAGACGACGGCACGAAATGTCAAAGAGGTTTAGAGTTGCAATCATTTCCCTGTATGGTCTGTTATGTAGTCCGGTCACCTGTTTTGTAGCGCGGTGGTATACGTGTTACAGCAAGGTCATGTCCTTTTGTAACGTTGGGGACCATGCTTGAGCAGCGTACTCCATTGTTAGCCAGTTAAAGGTGTTAATTACCCGTTGGAATATCTGCTTTGTGAAACTACCGAAGATACTTCTGAGCAGTGCTAAGCTTTGGCAGGACTTTTTGTAGACCACAGAACACTGCCGTGAATACTTCAAGTTATTGTTAATCCACATATCCAGGTCTTTCTCTTCCGTAACGCATGAAAGTGTCTGAGGTCCCAGAGATTATGTGAATTCGAATGATTTACCGACGTTTAACATTTTACATTCTTGGATGTTAAATGGTATGCAGTTTCGCAAGGACAACGCTTCGGCGGTACAAATAATAAAAACAAAAGTTTTCTCTACACTATCTTGGAGAGATGCGAAGCTCCCAATAACTAGTCATGTGGGACTTCAACTTTCCTCAACTTTTTAACAGATCAGATCATTTTCTACACGCACCTGATCATAAATTCCGTGAGCTGACCAACATGATTCCACTGCATAACCGTGTGCCTGACTTTACTCATAGAAGAGGATCAGAGTTACCGTCCTTTTTGCATTTAATCCTTACTTCCGAGAAAACAGCAGTTGAGGGTGTTGACTACATTGCCCCTCTCGGTCAAAGTGATCATCTTGTGTTGGGTTTTGAATATGTATGCAGCGCTAGACGAGTATGTGAGTCCGCAAAACTATTCAGAAGGATCGATTACGTGAGTTTACGTGACGCGCTTGGGTTAGTATATTGGCGAGTGCTTGATTATCACAACACGAAAACACATTACACCACACTCAGAGTAAAACTTCAGTCAAACATATATTAAAATTCGCGAATTATTGATGAACGACGTGTAACCGAATTTCGCTTTAAGCTTCGTAGTTGCAAAATAATGGATCGGGCAAAGGAACTCTGCTTGGTTTCAACACAGAAATGCCAAGAATGATGCGTCATGGCAACAATTTTCCGGAATTCGCAACAAAGTAAACACTCTCATCAAAGAAGACGAGAAAAATTAGCATCGCTTTCTATCTTTGAAAATGGAAGGAAATCCTAAGTTGTTATATCAGATTGTCTATGCTCTATTGAGCGTGATACTAGGGGTGCTTGCTGTTCTTACTGCCAATGGATTAACTGTCTCAGCAAAAGAAACAGCTGATGCTCTCGCTCAATTGTATGCTAGAGTATTTAGTCCTTTAGCGATTAGATCGACTGAAGAATTACCGACATCAACGGTGACGCAACATCTGACCGAGATCGAGATCAATTCAGCGATTATACAACGACATTTGTATCGAATGAACCCTAGGTTATCCCCTGGAGCGGACGGAATCACTCCGACTATACCGAAATCCTGTGATCAGCAGCTTGGTAAACAATTAGGTGAAATTTTTAAACATTCTTTAACCGGAGGAGTGGTGCCAACAGAGTGGAAGATAGGGGTAATTTCACCTATCTACAAAGGTAGTAGACGTTCAGTTACTGAAATATACTGTCTTGTCACCTTACTTCTTCTGATATTCAAATTTCTAGTGATTATAGTGATGGCAAAAATAGTTCATCCTGTGTAATAACAAAATATACAATCTGTAGCGCAGCATAGTTTTCGTAAATCTCGCTCAGGCGTGACAAACTTGTTGACCGTGTTAAACGACTCGACCCAAGCGGTTGACGAAGGAGCTAGCATCCACACTTGCTATCTGGATATGCCTAAAGCTTTTGACTGAGTTGATCACTTTCGACTACTTCAAAAGCTGAATCAGATGGGTATCAGCGGACAGCTACTCAAATGGCTTGGAAGTTACCTCAGTGGGCGCAAGGCGATCGTTCGAATCAACGGGGTACATTTACAGGCTATTGATGCCTCTACTGACGTACCGCAAGCTTCCGTCCTCGGGAAAGTACTTTTCTTGGTTTACATCACTGACCTATCAGAGACGCATTCACGCAAGGTGATTCTCTTTGCTGATGATATTAAACTTTGGATGCGGATAAAATAAACTGCGGACTGTGTACAGCTGCAAAGTGATTCAAATGCTCTCCATAAATGGTCGGTACGGAATAAGCTACCATTCAATTTCCAAAAATGCAAGGTGTTGAAAATTGGTAAGACACTCAAGTACCAATATCACTTTGGGCAGACGATTTTGAGCTGGACCGAGTCGAAAAGGGATCTTGAAGTCTGAGTATGCGGCAGCTTTGAGATCAGCCTGAATTGTGAGGTCATCTACAAGCGTGCTTCCAAGCCTCTATGTATGCTGTTACGGATTTTCAGAACCTTCTCACCTGGAACGTTTCCCACCCTTTTGAAAGTCTATTTAATTCCAACGATGGAGCATGCATCACAAGCTTGAGTAATTAATCTAGATACGAAATCCTAAAGATACAACGGGTTATCCCTATATATTGTAGCAAATCCGCACAGGCTCTCAATTAATTTCTTTTTACTGGAAGATCAAACGAATCTACGGTTTTCGCTCTGAAACAAATATTAAAGATGGTAGCATAGTTCATATCACTCGAAAAAGCAAGTTAAAACTGTTTTACCGCATACATCTCGACAAAATCTTCAGTTCAGAAGAGTCAAGTATAACAACTATGGTGCAAATATAATTTGTGGTTTATCAGGCTACTGAAAACATATCAGTAGCTTCAAAAATGTCCTAAAAATTATCATATTCTCAAGTAAAGATTCGTTCCAACTTTTTTGGAAATTGTTTGCATAATGCTCGCTATAATTTAGAGGATGTTAACAATCTTAAAAAATAACCTGCATATTTTATTCACAGTTTAACATTGTGAATCAATCAGAATGAATAATAATGAAAACGTGCAGACTTTTGAAGTTCACTCATAAATGCAATTATGAACCACCGAGGTTTTCAAAGTTTGAGCTCTCATAGATTTTGTCGAAGTAAGATTAAACGACTTAAAGGCTTGGAACAGAGGAGAACTTTCAAATAAATTCAAACAAAAAGGTTAATTCCGATTGATATTGTCACATTTAAAATTTGAATGGCCGATCAACTTTATGCATCTAACAATAGTAATCAAATCTGTAGCATAGAATGTCTTCAAAATATTTGCATCTGATAAACGCATGTATTACAGTTGAATCTGAAATGTTGCCTTGCTCAGGTAACAAAATTATTATCAGCCTGTTTTGCGTACAACAGTAAACGTTTTAAAATCTGAAATTAGTTTACTGATCTTCACAATTTTACACGATATGAATTATATTGCGATTTTTGATTTTTTACCTTTAAACCTATACAGTTTTCAACAATCATTATGACTCGATTCATAAATGTAGAATTCTAAGAAACGATTACTCTGAGTTGCATCATTTGCTTGAGAATAAAAGGCTACTTTGTTGCATATTAACAGTGATTAACACAACAAGTATTTTTATGCTAATTATGATATACGTGTCAACACATTCCGATAAAATGTAAACCGAACTGATTGAATTATTTGGACGATTTGCAATGGCCCACGCTCAATTCCCAGAAGCCTTTGTAATTACGGAGTGTTCAAGACAAAATCACTTTAGTGAGAGGATATTTAAATTTTTGTAAGGATAATTATGCACATCTTATGTTCTGTTGCAGGATTTTACAGTTTTGTTTCAGTTTAATAAAACTTCACAACTCTATATATATTTCTATATTTGATGCTGACGAGACCATTTAATAAATTGATTTATCAAAATTTTGCGGCTAAATTACGACATCATGGACCCCAAATTGTTTCACTGGATTAATTTATTTGATTTCGATTCTTTCTATACAATTTCGATTCGTAATATTAATTAGCTATTATGAATTCCTGTCTTTAATATATATTATAATGCAAAACATTAGAGTTGACCTATTTATGCAAAATAATTATAATAACTGGTTGTTGACATGGCATGAATAACGATACTGAGAGTGTATTTTCAAATTACCCGGTAAATAAACGTTTACTCTGAAATTAACTCACAGTTTGAAGGCGTATTCTTAATTTGCTGATATGCTAGCATTTTAACCTTAAATCCATCATCATCTTGACGTTTTGAAATCACCTGACATTCAGTGGCAAGTAATTACCGTGCCAAGCACAGCACAATATCACATAAAAGGGAATCGTTTTCATATAAACGAACATTTTCGATTGAATGATGTATTTTTAAACAGTAAGCGTTTTTAATACTAGTCCTTTTTATTTGAACATCAAATTCGTAATTAGTTAATTTCAAATCTTAAGTTCAAAATCTCCTGAAAAGAACAATTCAAACGCAGATAAAACAAATATTTCTGATATGAGACATTTAACGAAATTTGTTACTTACAATAATTGATGTTATCTGTCTGGCGGATTTGAAATGTTTCGTCTCAATTAGTGCATAATTAACATTCTAATTAACATGATTGCAGGATGACTTGAACGGTACAGATTATACATTTAGTCGTCATACATCCACCAAACATAGGAACCAGTGATCAAGGAAACTTTGAGACAGTGAAATCTTCGAATTTGTCATGAATTTCTAATCTAAAAACTTAAATATTATTCATTTTATCCGATTCGTTTTATACTTAGCCAAAATCTAATATAGAACATCTATCGTTAAAACAGACTAGTAATGTATGTGACAGATTATTCCTGTATTGAAAGGTTTTTGTCTAAGCTTATCTTGCAGTCCAATGACGTTGCCAATAGATTTCACGCAATTGAAATAGTGGTCGATAAGTATGCGGAGTTTATTTGTACCTAAATTAAAAGCATTAAAAACGCTAAGATGTGTTTATCCTTGGTAGCAAATTGACGCACGACTAACAAATGCTTCGATGCTGTAAGTTCAGTGAGAGATATGAATAAAACATCCCAGTTTCTTTGTATCTCGCATCTCTCGAATGTGCTATTGCGATTGAATATATACAATTTGTAACTCGTCTTTGTATTCATATTTACGTAACGTTCTCAATTTTTATTTCCTCCAAAAGGCGGTGCCTCTTCAATTCGGCGAATTATTTAACATAGACTTAATTTTGGATTCAGATCGCTTAGATTTAAAATCCCACAATTAGAATCCATTTTTCAACTTGTGTGTGGTAAAATTTATCCAACAGTAGCGCAACCGAAATTCCGGGAAATCCAAATTCGAATTGCGTCTATAAAAACCAGGTGTACAAAAATCATAACATACATATTTGGCGGTCAAGGTATTTCAGAAACGAAGCTTTACCAAAAAGAATCAGCGGAAATTATTTAAATGCAAGACGCAATATTTTTAATTGTGTGACTACTCATCAGTAGCTGTGGCTACAAAATATCGCTCAATTTTAGGCAATAAATTTGTGTGTCAAAGTATGGAATATATAATAGCATTCTAGAGTTTAGGCCAATGTTTCTTGATTTGTGTTTACTGGATATATATATATATATATATATATATATATATAATATCCTGATTTGTCACGTTATATGCTGTATACCCTGTCGTCGCGCGTCATCAATTTACATGCATGTGCGAAATCTAACGGTGGCCAATAAAGAGCGAATAAGTTTATAATACTGCTT